>VXBJ01005989.1:640524-805634 GCA_013400055.1 Nycticryphes semicollaris
ACCAGATTGTCTTTTCTTTCCAGATTATTCAAAAGTTCATCTAACGCAGCTATTGGAAAAAGCTGAAGTGATTGCAGGCCGTATGCTTAAACTGTCTGTTTTTTATCGGAATCAGCACAAAGAATACTTTGATTATATGAGGTAAGAGAGTAAGCATATGCAAAATTGTTTGGCAAATTAAGGGAGTAATGAAAATAAGTAAATGGAGGAAGCTGTGCTAAAGCTAGAGCAGAACGTCTGTATGTGGTTTTGCCAGTTCAGAAGAAGGGAAAAACTAAAAATAAAATAGAACTATTTTTTTCCACCTTGCTTTACTCAGCATTTCTATTAGGTAATAAAAGGTTTGTGTTTTGAAGCAGAAACCGAAATATTCACAGGGTCTGCAGTCTAATTAAAGTGTCTGTTACCATAGTAGAGTGTTTAGTAGCCAAATACTTCTATTGTACTAAGAAATTCAGAGTGAGGTGTCTAATAGTAGGAGTGCACAACTGTGTGCACAGGCATTTGCCTGCATACAAGAGTTCCACTTCAAATACTTGCTCTCCATGTACAACCACTCCATTTCTATGCTCGAATGCAGTCACTGGGGTTCTACAATCTGCTTGTGAATTTACAGGTCATGTAGGGAGGGAGAGGGGATGACGTTTAGACAGTTTTACAACACTCTGCTTCAGTTGGAATGAATAAACGGGATAGCTTGGAGGTAGGTTCCTTTTTCCTGTTGGAGACCCAGTGTGCCTTTGCACACACACCGGGAAGCGATATTGCAATAGAAAAGAATTTTCAATAGAAGGAGTCAAAGCTCCTGTAGTGACGGAGCAGGAGGAGCCAGCCTGCAGAGGAAACCCTGTGCTGTCAGAACACGGATGAGAGGTAAGCAGTGTGTCGACATCTGTTTCAAGGCTGTGTCGGAAGGGTGGCAGCATTGACTGTGCTTCTTTAATACGTATGGAGAGATGGGGCTGACACTGTGCCAAATAATTCCAGGTTTATGTGGGTGTCGCACACGTACCTGTCAAGAACTAGATTTTTTTTTTTTAAAACCCGTGAGTTAAAAAAATAATCTAGGGAATCCAAATCCATCACCTCTGGAAATGTTCCCACTTTCTAGTCACATGTATCTGCTTGAATTCAGGAGTGTCTTGTATATTCCAGAGTGTGAGGTTTGCTCTTTCCCCTCTGTGTTCTGGGAGAATTATTTTATTGTACCTAATGTCAAAGCTGCAAAACTCAGTGGAGGTAGAGAATGAATTGCAGTTGTTGAGGTTCTTTGAGGCCTTTGTAAATCTATGGGGCCATCCTGGTCTAGATGCAACAGTGATGGTTCTGATTCTCTTACAGCTTTGTTTTCAGCTATGTGTAGTCATAGTGCACCTGCCTTTGTATTCATAAAGCTTTGGAAATTCCCACTGAGGTGCATTCATAACTGTGGTTTTGGCCTTGTTCAGCCAAATGTGACTCTAATTAATTGCTTGCAGTGTATCATTTCCCGTCCCTCCAGTTATACGCTTTCTCGGTTTTCATACAAAGAGAAAGTATTTAGTTTTCCCTTCTGTTAGTGAGTTAGAGACAAAAAGCTGTGTAACACCTGTAACTAATATTCACATTTCTGATCAGAGATGTACTAATATTGTCACGAGGGCTAGTCCTTCCACAATACACCTCTCTGAATGTTATGTTAAAAACCTTAAGCACGTGCTTCCTTTTAGGTGTCACAACTAGTAAACAAGCTTTTCCAAGCTTGCAGAGTAGCTGCAGTAGCATTGGCAAACAAGCAATAGTCACGGTGGTGCAGAAACAGCAACCACTAAATTGAGGGTTTAAAGTGTGAGCTTGTAAGTACTGTTCATTTCGCTGCTGCTTCCCTTGGCCGGGAGCACCATGAAGCAGAGCAGATCCCCGGGAATAATGACCTATAATTAACTTCATTGGCCACTGGATGTCAGTATCTCGCCACAGAAATGGAACTGCAAGAGTCCTGGCTTTTCGGGTGGTTACTCTGGTGATTATTCAAGATGATTTTGTTTTCTCCCTAGTAACCACTTCAGTCATGAAATACCAATTGCACCCTCTCCCCAATCAATATCTTGCAAAACAGAGCTTGAGACAATAACTATGTGGTATTTGACTGGCCCAGTAAGCTTCTGAAATTTATCTTAGAGTCAAATTAAGATATGCTGCTGAGGAGATTAGAAATAATGAAAAAAATCACAGCTGGGGACATTACTCAGTTGATTAGAATGTGTTTGTATGTATACACTGAATTTGTTTGGTTTGGTCGCTACTTTAACCAAGTAAAACCTTCTCCCACACAGCACCATTTAACTGTTGCAAATTAAAAGCAGAGAGAGAACAGTCTTTCTTGGCCAGTTTCCTCCCTTCTAAAAAAAAAAAAAAAAACATAAAGGAAGGAAGAAAAAAAGAGCAAAAGTAAAAGTGAGAGGAGGAGGAGGATGTAAGACTCTCCAGCCCCACAGCCTCATGCATTTTTAATCTGTCCATGTGTATAAAGGCATTTTCTAAGGGGGGCGGGCTGGTAAATCTGGTGTTTTGCAGGACTTGACTTAAAAAAGGGAACGTTTCCTTTTCTCCTGTCCCAAGGCTGCAGCTGCAAACAGAGCCAAAGCTGTCACTGCAGCACTTCCAGAGAGGTGTGGGGCACAAGTTCTGGGGAACATCCTGCTACACATAAAATCTCAGGACTTAGGGGAGGATTTCTCCTAAATTTATCAGCCTGATGCTGCTGAGTGCTATTTGGGACTTAGGGTTTTAAAAATTCACTTGTTACATTGAACGTTTCTTTTCACTGGAACCGAATTGAGCTCAGCTTGCAAAAAAAAAAAATAAATAGAAAGAAAAAGAGAAAAAAAAAAGATTTAGTCTTGCACATTTTTCTCCTTAGGACTAGTGACTGCAGAAGCTGGATACCAACCAAGGTGGAAACTAATTGAACTGCCTAATACTCTGTGCCTAGCTCTGCTCTGATTGAAGTCAGCAGTGGACAAATTAGATCTGAAATTATCATTTGGGGGAAAAAAAAACCCCTACCTATGGCAGACAGTATGTTCCTTCCTATAAGCTCTCTGAAAAACATCGTTCAGAAATAACTTTCATTGGCAGTTTTCTACATTAAATATGTACTGCCTGTGCTAAAAATATGTATTAACAAACAGTATATTCCACATATTGAGACTGACTTGCAGTTTTCAACATGTGATTAAACTAAAATGTGTTTATTGTTAGAATTGCAGTGGAAGGCTGAACAAATCGGCTAATTAAAGATATTGGTGGCTTGGGGGCTTTTTTGTTTGTGCTCTTCTTTGCCTGCATACAATGCCCACACAGCTCGCAGCTGACAGAGAAGCCAGGCTGGAAAGGCAGATTTTTTCCCTTGAGCAGGAGTTATTCTAGGTCTTCCCGAGTCTGGCATCACTTGATTTTCTTGGTCCTAAGATCCTGACACTAACCACAGTTTTCAGTTTAATGGTGTTCCTTTGTGCCCCTTCAGTACTGCTACCAAACAGCACAATGTCCTAACTTTCCACTTTTTCTTTAACGCGTGTTACAAAATAAACAATACCAGTCGTTCATTTGTAGAGAGCACCATGGGAATGCTCTGCAGCCCTCTGTTAAGGATAACAGTGGCAGCCATGGCTCTCCGATCAGTGGGAAGCTGGAAGGCATCTTCTTTAGCTGCAACACTGAGTTTAACACTGGGAAGCCACCGCAAGATTCACCTTATGGAAGATACAGGTTTGAGATTGCAGCTGAAAAACTCTTCAACCCAAATACTAACTTGTACTTTGGAGACTTCTACTGCATGTACACAGCCTACCACTACGTCATTCTCGTCATCGCCCCGGTTGGATCACCAGGAGATGAATTCTGTAAGCTGCGCCTTCCTCAACTAAATATAAAAGATAATAAATTTCTGACCTGCGATGAAGAAGACGGTGTCATGGTTTACCATCACGCCCAGGATGTTATTTTGGAAGTAATTTACACTGATCCTGTGGATCTCTCCCTCGGCACAGTTGCTGAAATTACTGGTCACCAACTAATGAGCTTGTCTACTGCAAATGCAAAGAAAGATCCCAGCTGCAAGACCTGCAATATCAGTGTTGGACGTTAAAACTTCCCTCGTTACTTAGGAGCCTTCAAACCTCTGTTGCCCATTTCCATAGTTGGACATTTTTGTCAGAAGCATGCACATGCCGCTGTCACCAAAAGCAAACACGAGTCTTCAAAATCTCCAATAGAGTTTTTAGTATCTCTTCTCTCCCTCTTTCCCTTCTGTTCCCCCGATGCTTTAAATGATTAGAAGTCCTGGATTTCATTCTGGCAACCATTTATACCTAGATGCTGCAAAAATTGTTTTCTGTTTCTTGCCAAACATAACAAAATCCTATATAAACTGCTTTAGCAAAATAAAAATAACGGCTTATAAATGGTGTTTAAATATGCATTCATTTTAACTACTGAACAAATACTGGGATAACTCCAAACAGCATGAAAGGTTGTAATTGCAGCATGATTTAAATCTCAAAGCCTAGAAATGTCAGCACTTCCAATGTGTTGTTTGACAGTGTTATTTATGTTATTTATATTAGCTAACTGAAAACAGAAACTGTGTCTCGACATAATAAATATAATAGAAAAATATTTTATTTGTACTGTTGTATAAAATATTATACAATCATATAGAATATATAGAGTACATTTTAATATCAATTGTATACATATGTCATGAAATCATTTTCCCTTATCAAAGATGTAGTTTGTAAACTTCAAATAGCTCTGTATCTGTTCCTGTTGCTCTAGATGACTTCAATTAAAACAGATTTACGAAGGAGACCATTTCTGATTCATAAAAGTTAAGTTATAAATTATTAAGTCAGTACACTGAAACAGCAAACCTCTGCGAAATAAAAAATGCCTTTTTTAGTGTTCATCCTTTTTCCGCCAAACTACTTGAAAATGTGTATGTCTTCAAAATCATGCCGAGCCATTACATACAATAAAAATACAAACATGGTTGGTACATAATAGGCTTTATAAAGTGAAAATCGCCTTACCAAGATAGAAAACAGGTTGCTTATACTGCGTGATCAATACAAAATGACGGTTAATGCAAAACACTAAACATGATACAACTTATTCAAGTCCCTTTTCTTTTGTTATTCTTCCTTCCTTTACATCTGGGTTAGGTATTTCCCAGAATCCCTGCTTTTCATTTCTCATACAAAACCCACTGATAAGCCTTCTGTTAATAACCCACTTGTCACACAAATGATCTGTCTACAAATAGTGAAAAAAATCTCCTTAATATTACAAAGTGTGGTGCTCTGAAAGTTAAGAAAGATGCAGAATTCCAATGGAAAAATATCTTTTTTTTATAATCTTATTTTCAGTAAACAAGAAGTCTAACGTTCCTCATCAGGTAACTGTGACACTCAATTATATACCATGTACTTTATCTATCCAAAATAACTTAGCATAATGCAATACTCTAGTCTTGTTTTAATATATATATGTGGCAATTTATAACACAAGAAGTACTTTGACCTTTTACAAAGTGCATGCGTCTAAACGAGCTTTGGTAGTTAGAAAAGCAAATGTTATAGCATCAGGCAAAATAAAGTGCAAGGTTTAATACAGAAAGGTAAAATACCATGTAGTCAACCTATTTACTGGATTTTAAGTATCGTGAGCAAGGTCCTGTGAACCAGAGTGAAAAGGACAGCAGCCTCTACATTTATCACTCCCCGATAAATTGTATTTATTTAGTTTTGCCAAACACCTTCTCTCATTTCTTAAAAAAGCCATAGTTCTGTTTGGCAGTCATGTTGCGTCCTTCTTTTATTGCATAGGCAACGCCACTTTGCTCTACTCCCAGCATTTTAGACCAAATCCTGGCACTGATTCTCTGCGTGCACCTTTCTTTGGAGCTACTGGAATTGAATGGCAACTCGGTCTTGAAAAATTGAGTTGTTCCTTCACTCATTTTAATGCTCATGTTTCTTTTAATCTACTGAATCAGCACATTGAGAACTGGTATTAATAGTTAATTATAGCGCATGTTAATTCTGGAAAAAAATGTGTGGTGCATTATCATGTGCTAAAAACCCAGAGAACATTTCCTCACACTTTTTAAAACTAAGAGCAGGTCAAACTGAAGGTCTATGATACTTCAGTGTCCTTCTGATGTCTAACATTCTCACAGTGCACTTCAAGTCTTTTCAAGGAAAAGAAAAAAATATATACTATAGTCCACTCACCCGTGCTTAATATCCTTACATATTGCTGTCCTCTCTCATCCCAGCTAGTGTAATTGGTAAAGTGCATCAAAAATCTCAGTGTGTCAAATAATTGTGCAGCAGACCAAGACCTGTAAAATTACCTCCTCTTTTTCGTTACTTCTTTGCTTGGTTTTGGGTTGGTTTGGTTTTTGTTTTTTTTCTAGAGAACACTACCACATTTACTTCAAATTGTTTTGGAAATATCATGCTTACTGATGAGAACCTCCAAGAGCCTGATTTTGGCTTTTGTGTGCTTGTATTCAGAGTATTCCTCAGCCATTGGCACCCGATCTTCTTTTTGAGGACTCCTTTGAAAAGCAAATAAAAGTGCTATCACTTTTATGAGTAAGAGAAGAAATAGTCTTTAAAATTAGTTCTGCAACAACTAATGAGGATTGGGTTGGATTTTTTTTTCCCTAACTGTAGGTGACTGAAGGTAATTTGACAGGACCAAAAAGGTCTAATAGACAAAAATGAAATTATAGTTTTAAAAATATTTAATTTTTATGTAGCAGATAATTTTTTGTTATTCTCAGATATGAGAGCATAATTACTTCACTCTAAAATATGCAGAGACGTAATTACACAGGGTTTTGTTACCAGAATACTACATGCCCATGTCCTCCGTGGTTTTCACCAAACAAGTTTGCTAAATGAAGGGAGGAGGATAAACAAAGAGTGAAAAGTACCCAGCATTTATCTATGGGTGAAAGAAACTGTGGCTTCAGTTTCTAAATCTGGCCTTTTTAAAAACAGCCCAGCTGCCAAGCAGGCCCTTTCTTTTTAACTTCTTAAAGTTACCCTGTGCTCTGTAGGAGCCTCCCTTCACCTCAGGAAAGATCCTGTGCTGAGAGGGGGTTTATACCCATTGCAGGCGTATCCTGAAAGACTCCCAGATCCAGACCACCCTCAAGGATGCCCACATCCCAGAGGAACTAATCAGGGAGATGGACATCTCCACAGAGACCAGACACCTCCGTGGTATCCCCCAGTCCCTAGCTGCAGCTTCTTCATCCTGCTCACCTAGGAGTACCCACCCCAGCGGAAACACACACATCTGCATGGGAGCCCAAAGGGGAGGAGGAGAGGGCTTTTGTCAAGCTGGTTATTTACCTTCCTGTCTGTTTATAGAATTGTTCCTCAAACTCTCTCAGAGCTTTGCGAAGCCTTTTCTTATCTGCTCTTGTTTCTCTCAGATGTTCAAGTAGGACAGGCCTGTAAAACAGAGACAAGAACATGAAACCCCCACCCAAGTGCTTGTAAGGATTGTAAAAGCTGTGACTTTGGGTAATAAGCAGCCTGCTGCTGTGGGCCATGGCAGGCACTGATCTCAGTGACCTGAGACAGTCCACCGCATCCCTCCAACTGTATCCCGGCTAGAGCTGGCTGTACCATCGCACACACCGAGCAGTTGTGCTCCTTCCCTTTTACTATATTCTCACCCCTCTAATAAGGCAAAGGCAGAGACTCTATGGACAACATGGGTGGAATGAACAGAGTTTACAAGGCTCAGCAGCTCTGTAACTGAATCAATAAAGGCAACATCCAAGCACTACTCTTAAAAGCAGCTGTTGCCAAACATTACTGTGATGCAGTGGAAATGCTAGTGGTACCCAGAACCAACATTTTTTGGAAGCTGTGTTTTACTTGGTATTTGGAGAATAAGTTTTTTAAGAAGAAAAAGAATTCTCTTATGATATATGCAGCTGTATTTATTTTTTTATCATATTAACAAAATGCACAGAAATACCTTCACACCATTTATGAGCAAACTATTGCATATGTACTTGAGTTACACAGAAAACCCAAGACATTTTCATTTACTCTCAATTTTGGTAGAGCTTCATCAGCTTCATTTATGTATCTGAGAGCTCCCAACCAAGACACAAGAAAAAGCTACCATCCCATAAGCTTTGAGAGCACGTCTGTTCCTGGAAGGCATCGTCTTCAACAAGTTTTGGGGCTGAGTGATAACAGCCCATGTGCATGTTGAGGTTTATTGTTTCATGCAACCTGAAATTCTTAACTACAAATCAGCAGGATGGTTTTTATTTTGGTTTTATAATGGAGGGTTGGAGAGTGGTGTTAACTCTTAACTATTCCTGTGCAAGGAAGAAATTGATTTTACACGGATTCAGTGGCCTCCCCTGTGGGCATGATCCTTGACCTAGCTCACTGTTTGGATGCCTCATGTCTCTGGCATTTTTACCTCACTCACACAGTCAGTCCCAGTACACACACACACTGCCTGGCTGAGCTGTGCTTTGTAAGAAAATAAGTTGTTGAATATTTTAAAATTTTGCAGCAATTATGGGTAGGTCAGCATATCATTTCTATGCCATTATGTAGTATCTACTACGCTGTAGTTACTTCTCCTGTCTGCCTTCATTCCTGCACCTTTATCTTCATGGACTTGGCACAAAGTTGTTTGAATAAACAGCTCAGAAAACAGGTATCCCACCCAAACAAGAACTGTCTTCTGCCTCTTTTCCTCCCAGAAGAAAATACTGAATCACTTCTTTGGTATAGAATATTCCCATGCACTAAATACGGATCATCTTTCATTTACAACTTCTACGTAAAATATTTTAAAGTATTAGGGAAAAAAAAAAAAAAGACTGAACTTACATTGTTGCCTCATGTAAATTGGACATAGACAAGGCTGTTTGCCTGAAAACTTTCTTTTCATCCAGAGGTGAAACACACGCAGGCTCGCTCTCCTCCTGAGAGTAACAGAGGTGCTCATCCATGGGGAGGCAAGACAGTGGACCAGATGATAACTCACGGCTGCTTTGAGAATGGTCTTCATCTGAGTCTTCCTCCTCCTGCTTGTAAAATGCAAAGCATTGTGAAATTAATTATTTACATTACAATACTAACAATTAGTATTAATGACAACATAAAGACTTGGGATCTAATTTCCTGCATGTATTCATTGAAATAGATTACAAATATTGAAAGCTTTAGTCAGGTCTACCTGAGATCGTTCATGAGAGGCCTCATGAGAGGTCATGAGAGTTACTGTGTATTGTCCACCATGACTAGACAGGACAGAGGTTGGCCCTGCTTCTGGGTACCTCCAGCCAGCAATTTATTTCTGTTTACCCAAAAGCCCTTATAAGTAGCAAAGAGTTATAAGTACCAAAAAACATTCTGTATTTACGTCAGCACTGCAGTCATGCTGGAGCTTGTACTCCTCTTAGATACCATCTACTGCTTGTATTATGTCCAGGAAGTCTGACTGTAGCTGAGGTTACAAGTTGGAGGTAGAGATTCCACAGTTTTATAGCTACAAATGTTAACTACCAAAATAGAGTGATGTCAGTGTCTTCCTCACATTCGTTCAGCCTCAGAAGAAAAGTTGAGCCTTTGAAACTAAGGCTTAAACATAAAACTCCACAGAGCAAAGCTCCTAAGAAGTAACACAAGGGAGCTTCTGTTAAATTTTTAAATAAAATATCCATGTGCATATGTACAGAGATTTACACTGGGATTTTTCAAAGAAATCTGAAGTTCCACTGTCATCTAGTACAACAATAGTCCATAATTTTTAAAATCAACCCAGGCCTCATTGCTATTATATTAATACTTTTGCTAGAGACACACTAATTAACTTCCATATAACCAGATTCCACTACCTCTGCTCACAAAGAGACCAGTACTGTTACTTAACATTGATATATTATTAATTAAAGCACTCCAAATGATATTTCTGTGCTACCTGATTGATAAAACCATTGTCAACAAAACACAGACGGTATGGTGACAGTATGGTGGTTCAGGTTTCCTTTTGCGTCACGTTTGTAGCCATAACAGAAACTAGTGCCAGCCTTTGATCTCTTGCCCAGTCATTTGAAGCGGTTGCCTCAGGAACTGCTGTTGTACTCTGCAACCTTTGGTATGTTTAGAATTTGAATTTTAGAGAGGATTTGCTCTATTTGAAATATCAATACCTGCATTAACCAATGAGCAGATTCTTCAAATATCAGTCATTCTATTGCTGCCAAACTGACATAACAGGTACAAATCAAACACAGCAGTTAGTTAGTGTGTTTTCTTGACAATGGATATGAATTCTTTCCAACTTACAATTGTTGTAATCAAAGATGGAGTTGCAAGGAGTTTCTTGATAATTCTGTATCTGTCATATAGAGGTTTCATGAGACTCTTTTCTTGCTTAGTTACCTAAAGAGAAATGATAACAAAATATACTCCTCCAAATAAAAATAAAAACAAAATTAAAAATATATTTCTCATTTGCCCCTGTAAAGCTGAGAGAGGTATTAGAATAATATGTGTATTTTGCTTCCATAGATACTCCATGGGAACCGTAGTTAAATCCATACTATTTCTAAAAAAGAAACCAGCAATCTTTTTTCTAATGGAAAATACTCAATGTGGATTCCTCACTTGAGCCACACAGCCCAGGCAGAGGGTAACCTATTGTCTATCTTTCTTTCTGAAGCTGCTGATAGCATGGTAAGAGTTAAGATCTGCTTCTACCCTGCATTGAATCGGGAGCTCGCTCATTTAACTGTAATAAAGGCAACAGAGCAGCTACAGTAACGTCACAGCCTGCCTGGGCCAGTACACGCAAGTGCCCCATGGGATGGAGAACACTGAGAGTACAGTCTCAGAGCGTGAGCTGGCTCCATGCAGAATTGCTCTCTGCACCACCTTGCCGCAACTGGGATTAACTGGCTGGTCATTTAGTTTGCTCTTGCTCTTTTATGAGCACTAGGAGCATCAGTTTGGAGGAGAATGTTATTTTAGATTAGGTATTAAGAGCCTGGTCCAGCCACAAATATTTGTAAATACAAAATAAACCTTATGGAAACTAGCTGTGCAGTAGACACACTTTCTGTACTAAAGAAAAAAACAGCAAATCGCACAAAAAAAAACCCCAAAAACCCAAACCCAACAGAAAACCAACACGATCATCAGTGATTAAATGTCAAAATAGAGTAATTTGCAAACTAGTTCACCCTCAGGCTCTGCTTCTCACCTTACATGCCTATTGGCACCCTCTGGGTACAATATCACTGTCTTTTGGCACCGCGACGCTGACGCCCAGCTCCACACACTCAGCTGAGCACACACATGGCAGGTTTGAAGAGACACAAACTGGCTGACTCATTTCTGCACTGAGACAACTCAGAGGGGCACCCTGCTTTGTAGCTAATGTCACCAGGGTGCCTCTCACTGGGCAGTCACCAATTTGCCTTCTCCTAGTCATCACCCCCTGGCTTTCACCAGCTGTGTGAGCTTCCTCAGAAGATCTCTCTTTCCTGGGCCCGTCCAGCTCTGAACTGGGCACGGGGTCTGTGCTTGGGCCTCGCTGGCTTCACTCTCCTGCTGTTCTTTCATGCAGACCCTTTCCCCCTTTTTCTCAGGAAAACACATTGATATAGATACAAAGGTTGAAATTTGCTTCTCTAAGAGAAAGGCTTATGCAAGTATGCAACTGGAACTGTGTGGAGCAGGTTACTTGATCAACAATGATAAAAAGATGATGTAAAAACCCTGCCTAACTTCCATTTCCCAGCTTTAAGTTGACCATTCCTGAGCTTTCTGTCACCTGAAGTCAGAGCGGTTTTGCAGACCTAGGATTCCCTCAGGGCTGCTTGGTATCCCCAATCACCTCTTTTCTTATGCATTAGCATCCTCTTTCTTAATTGGTTGTAGAGCTCCTTCAACTTTGAGAAGAAACACCCTCTCGCTGAACCCTATGGTACAAAGCATGCCTTACTATTCTCTTTTCTATATTTGAATCTTCAAGTCTCTTTTATCTCTATATAGCACTAAGAAATTTATTTATTTGTTGTTCTCCTTTGGAAATATAATTTCTTCATACCTTTCCTATATATTCTCTCCATCCCTCAGCTTTCATTCCAAGCTCAAAGAAGATGGACAAAAACTATTTTATCCAAGGTCCAGAGAGATCAGGTTCTGATCACAATAATTTAAAGCATTGGCATAATTTTTTGGACACACGCTGGTGCTACTTCCCTTTTTCTCTACCACAGTAATTATCAGCTAGAAACAGAGACAGTGATCAGAATGCAGACAGAGACATCAGAGAGGAATTCCTCAGTTGTGTATGCAAAAATTTTCAAACAGCATCTCAGCAAAAGTGTCAATTTTTTGGTTTGTACCTACATTCAGCAATGAAGTCCCCTTGAAAGGATTTTAATTAATATTTCTAAGTGCTGCTGTGAAATAAAAGACAGCACAGGTGGCAGGTCATGTAATTTTTGTATTTCATGTCTCAGATGGTGCCCTGTAACTGTTTCTTGGCTGCTAAGTGTTCTAACCTTCCATCCAGCGCAGCACAGCTGCAGGATGCATGAGCCAAGTCTGCTGCAGGTATGCACTCCTCCACCTTTATCATCAAAACCTGCAAATTCCAGTCATGAAGAGATGCAGTTCCACTAGAAACTTGCCTTTACTTTTTTACTTTTAAAAATATAAAACAAATTCATCAGTATCAGGTGATAACATTTATACCTGAAGATTAGTTTGAAATGACTAAAACTATATTAATCATGTAAAGTTAATCTAAATATATTTAATACAGGAGTCCAAAATTATTAGTTATAGAAGTGAGATAATTTTTAATTTACCTATTTTTCCATGGTATACTTACAGGTCGTCCATGAATACTCTCAACATATAGTAGACATTTCTGAAGACTGATTTTTTCCAAAGCCATTTGCTTTTTTGTCATATCCTATTTAAAAAAGTTATTTATAAGATTATGAGTAAGGATTTCATGACAAGGGAACTGTTTAATAATCTATTTTCCCCAGATAAACATTAATAATGAATTTTCCTGTCCACACTGAGGTCAATGGGAACTTGGCATTGACTCAGCAAGAACAGAGTCTAAAGGTACATGACTGAAGTTTTAAATGAATCGAAGTACATGTCACTCTCATGGCCTGGGGCAAAGCAGGCGAGAGGAAGGAGATAATTCATTCTACTGATTAATAGAGTAGGTGTTAGGTTAGGCCTCTACTCTTGGAAAATACACTGTATTTGCTTTGTCTGAAATTACGCTCTTTCTTCTGGAGAAAGATGCATGAAAATTAAAATGTACTGAAAGTATGGAATCATATTTTCCTTAACGTCATTTTATAAAGATCTAATACTTGTTTGCCTCAATTTCTTTCCAAATTACTATTCTATGAAAGCAATTTGACAAGGTTAAAGTCAGGAAGCAGTTTTGAGCGATTGACAGAACACTGCCTACTTAACTGGAAACTTTGCAAGGGTACAAGCAATGCTCTTAGTCAGTAAGGCAAGAGTTCTTGTGTGTTGCTTAATCAGAGCCTGCCTCTGAAATTTTTGTTGACAGAGTCTAAACCAGTAGAGGTTTTTGCTTGACTATCACAGCCCAATTGCCTGGACATGGGGTGTATCTCATGGGTTGGGTTTTGGAAAGGCAGGCTCACAAAAGGCAACTGTAACATCTGAGTAGGTGGTGTTGGCATTGGGGTCCCACAGCTATCAGTGCAGCACTTCCCTAGAACATACCAACGTTTAGGTAACACGTATGAATTGTAGACTAAAAAACTACATAAATATTTTTCTCATCCATCCTAGGGAGAAAACAGTTACTGAGATCTACATGCTATTAATGTCTGTTTGCCAGATCAGTGCATAAATCATAGGTAGCATTCTCCATTATATATTAAATATTATTTAGTTGTAACAAATGAGAACAACCATCATTCTAGATAAAAAAATTCTCAGAAACTTGCAAAACTGCAGAGAGGACATTCCTCAACTTTTTAATTGTTCATCAAGAAAAATACATATGCTTTGGCTGGTAAGGGATGAAGAACAGAAAGCTTCAGTTATGCAAATACAACCCATTTACGGAGTGGAAGGACAGATTCACAATGAAATCCCTAAATATCCAATCACTGTGTCACCATGGTTAACACCCCATAAATGATGAGCATACTAGAAAAAGGTGCTATGTCTAAAATTAAATGGAAGAATAATCTGATAAGCTGTCAGGAAACGATGGCTGGACAGTGTGTGTCTGCAGGACCGTGATGGGGAAGCAGCAGAAAGAGCAGCCCTTTACTAAGAATGGGAACAGAGTTGGCCTTTCTTCCTCAGCCATGGTTCTTGTTCTGCTGGGCTGAACACCTAAGACCAGCAGTTTATTTCTGTTCAAAAATCGCAATATGAAAGATGAAATCACGGAGAAAAAAGATGAATGTTGTTTTCTCAACAATGCATTGGAGATACACCACTGTATCTATAGGTGTCTGCTGCAAGGGAGCACACTATTTAACTGGTACTTCTCTCCTTTTCCCCCTCTTCCCAAGAGGGGACAAGTTCTGACACTTGTGTATTTTCAACTGGGACAGAACAGCAAGGAGCACATGAAGCCAATGTCATTTTCCACAGGCTCTGCCAAATCACAGCAGATCTGTATGAACTGGGACCAAGTGTTGGGAGGTTGGGAGAAGACCTCATCCACCCCAATGAAATAATGTGAAGAACAATGGAGCTTGGGGTGGCAAGTAGAGATGCCTTTCTCCAGAAAGTCAATGACTTGGGGTTTTTTTTGACAGCTTGGAGACTATTTTTAGTAATTAGCCTCTACTTTTTAAAAAGGTATCAAGCTCTGAAGAACTTCGCACTTCTAATTGCGATGGGGTACCTTGTTATTGACTTCAGCAGGAGCAACCCCTTTTTTGTTTGCTGCCCAAATGCAAAAATAGTGCAGTACCACTAATCACATTTTGCCTTAAAGGTCCGCATGAGTTAATCACTCCAAAACTACCTGTCATTCACATGAAGAAAAGAGCTGCTACCTACAACGTAAGAGTATTATGAAGCAGTTAATTGGTTTACTTATTGCTAGTTCTGCAATTAATACAAGGTTAATCTTTCAAAAACTATTAAGCCTGGAGCAGCTGAATGGTTAGGAGGAAGCAGGGAGTGATCATTAATATTGATTTTACACATGAGAAACAATCTCAAGAGGGTTTAGTGCTTGGGCCTATTTCATTAGCTCATTTTGTCAGCCATCTCAATATGGGTTTGTATTCAGCTACGGTCATAACGGCTGATAATTTCAAGATCAGAGAGGGCAGGTGGAATCACAAGTTACAGAGTTGCCTGAGACATGTTAGGACTGTAAGCTGGATACAGCCACATGAAATCCAATGCTAATTGCATAAAAGCACTGCTTCATGGCCAAGGAAAATGTGAACTGAAGTGGGCCAGTACCCAAAGAACAGACACATAAAGGTAACCAGTGTGAGAAAAGCCTTGAGGGGCAGACTGCAAATCTTCAAACTAAACATGAGGAAAAATCTATTTGTTGCCTTTAAAGAAAGAAAAATGATATTGCCTGTCAAGCTAAAGTAGTAGTGTGGTTTTTCATAACCTGGGACAAAGGCACACCAAATACTGTATACAGGTGTGTTCCCCATGACTCAGTTCCTTGAATGCTTATGCCATTGAATCTCACTGTTGTTTTTCCAGACAGAAAATACAAACCCTGAGGCTGGACAGTGTGACAGCGGGGACTGGGCATGGCTGAGGTGGCAGCGCTTTGTCCCCGTGCAGGCAATTAGTGTGAGTTCCCAGGGTCTCCTACATCTGCCCCTTGGGGATGCGTGGTGGCTCATTACAAAGCAGCATTTAACCCAAAAATTATAAGAAAAATCTTAAAGAAGGCAACAAGTGACATGAGATGTCCCTGGAACCATGCCAGTTTACTTCAGCTGAGGGTCAGGCCAAATCTGACTGTAGCCCATGGGGGAACTAGAGTTGCTGCTCCTCCTCACCGCGACTGGGGCAGCAACTCACATCCCCAGCCGTTACACATTTGGCTTGGCTTAAAAATCAGGATCTGGGATTTGGATTTGGGGATTTGGTGAGGTTTTGAGTAGTATGATTCAAATTAATGTCTGTTTGCCTTATGGCTTGTGAACTTCTGCATTGATAGTCTTAACCTTTTTCTTTCTGAAGCCTGGCCATCCCTTTTTTGGGTTACTGAATCATTCACAGGATAATCCTAACTTTCTCTTCAGTCTTCTCATTCAGTAACTTTACTCATAGGTGTTTTTTTGCAGGAGGGGGTTTTTGTTCTGAAAACTCACAATCTGCTCTTTTATATTCAGTTCTTGTGGTTTGTTTTCTTTAGACATATGGGTGGCTCAGGATTTTTCTCTGCACCTCCCTTAAGAACATTCATTCTCTTCTTGCATAATTAAAACAAATATTAACGACCAAAAATATTATCAGTCTGCTCTGCTGGAATTTTGGGACTATATAGAGAACAGCATGGTTTTGTTGTCATCTTTTGTTTTCTTACAAAGGAGTTCTGGTTATGAAACACTTTTTCCATTTCAAGTTTTTTAAAAAGTAGTTTATAAAAAGAAACAATTAAAAAGTCAGTCATATTTGCAGAGCTCAAGATCTCAGAAGCATGGCATTGTTATGCACAGTTTTAGTTTTTATATGGTAACTAGTTGGTTAAGAACTGAGAATAGAAACAAAACAAAACAAAAAATCAGAAATTATCTCTGTGGGGTACTTTTTCTCACTGAAATCCACCCAGAATAATTTCTTCGTTCTCCATAGTTTAGCATTTAATTCTTCATTCCTCTTTGTCCCTCTCACTCTGTCCCCATTTTTGTTCATCAGCTAGAGTCTAAACGTTACTGTCAACCTTTGAGGACAGAATTTCTAGTCTTGCTTGGCTGTGTAGCATCAGGAATAGCAACATCATTTAACAGGAAAAACATCCCCCAAAAAGTATTTTTATGGACAATATTTGTTGCAGAACAACAGCTTCAGACAGACCCTATAACGCACCAGTAGTATGAAGGTACAGCAGCATTGAAAACATGTTCTAGTTTAAAAGCAAAAATAAATTGCCCATGCATGCAAGTATGTGTCATGGAATATAGCTCCTATGTTTAGAAGAGTAATTGAGAATGTGTAATAGCAGAGGAAGTATCACCTCAAGATCAGAAGGGCAAAGCAGTCTGAGAGATCCCTGTGATCTGAGCACTGGGCAGAGCTTTCAGTACTTCCCAGGTGTGAGGGGACCTTTTTTTGTCAAAATAACATCAGGAATGTTTTTAGTCACACAGTTTCTGTGGACTCAAGAAAGGATGCCCCTTGCTGTCACCATCTTCAACACACTGGAACATGCGCTTCCTGCACTTACAACCTCAGGTAGGCAGGTTTCAGCAGCACCCGGCAAACAGTTTTTTACAGGCATCTCTGAGCAAAAAGCACTTAGCACTGTTTGAAAAAACCTTCTGCATCTCATTTTCTGTGCAATTCTTCACCGAAAATTCACTTGGGAAAAACTGCACTAGAGCTCCTGTCTCGTAAGAGAGAAAATGCACTGCAGTGCCAGAAGACACCGGGTGCAGACCCAGCAGCACACCCTCAGAGAGCTACACACTCACTGCCTGCCTTGCGTGACAAAGTCCTGAAAGACACGGCCAGACTTGCTACATACCTTAATAGCTTCAGGGAGGTTGAAGTGTTGTCGTTTCTCCTTTAATCTTCTCAATACACTATCCACAGTTTCTTCTATCGAGGGAGCTGGTTCCATGCTCGTGGCCTCCTGTGTCGCCACCTCTTTAAAAGTCCCAGTGTTTTCGCAGTGATCATTTCTTTGGGGGGCTCTAGAGGTACAGTTTTGCTCTTCTGACATTCTGAGTTTCAGCTCTGAAAGACAAATTACTTGGCAAGTAAACAGATGGGAAATATTTGCAAAGAAGTTTCCTCTGATACTACAAGGAAAAAACAACCAGAACATCCCTACTTCTTGCATTCACTTATGATCATACCACAGTTGTGTAGGTAAGTAATTCTGCTTCATTTCAACATGTAACGTCTTTCGCCTGGTTAAAGGGAAATCCAATGGTCAAGGGATGAGATGTGTCCAAGCCAATGAAACTTACAGCATATATGTACTTCTCTTTTTCCTCCAAGCTCATCTTTGACATAAAAGGTGAGGACTGAAGAGGCACTGGGCTAAAGAGTGGGGTCTGGGAAGGAATCAGTGCAGAATTTCAGTGGGAGTGAGATTAGGAAAGGGGCTTTAAAGGACAAACAGCTCTGGAGAGTATTTGTGGGAGGTCTCAGGGGGCAGGGATATGGAAGCAGAGCTCTCTCCCCCTTCTGCCCACTAACCCTGTGCACTCTCAATTGATCTGGTGTCTGGATAAGCAAGAACAGGTCCAAGATTGCTGTGGGGACACCTTCCGGGACAAGAAGCAGTGACTCCGCAGCCACCTGCCCCACGCTCACCCCAGCTGTGCTTGCCTGCCCTCCTGTGCTGCTGCACAAGTGAGGCAGAGAGCAAAGGTGCTCCCCTGAGAAGGTCCAGGGGCGATTAAGCTGTGCTACAGAGCCTACCATGTCAGCAGCCAGCCTGTTGGAGCCACGTACTCTAGGTCTGCATAACCAACCCCACTCTTCTCTAGTGCAATTTAAACCATAACCCTCCCTTTCCAGAGGCTGCTGAGCTGGTCCTCACAAGGAGAATCAGTCACTGTGCTTAAATACTTCCCTTGGCAGAAGAGCACCTGAGCACCCCAGCAGAAGACATGTAGGTTACAGCATGCCCTAGCTTCCCAGACAGCAAGCTGCCAATAAAGTATGTAAGTATATGAGCTTGACACCAAGCCAAAGACCCTGGAGCTCTAGGGATCTGCACAGAGCAACAAGGAAACTGAATTAAGGTCTGAGTTAGCTCCCATAAAACCAGGCTTTGTTCCTGGTGCATGCCTGGCTGGTGAAGGACCTTGGGCAAGGCAGGAAATTGATATCTCAAAATGTGTTAAATTTATGGAAATCTGTACAGAAACAGTAGCTGCTTTTTTTTTTTTTTTAAATCTGTGACAGTCTGAGGATACAGGCCAGGTTTGTAAGGCAATATAGTAATTTTTATTAGACTCATAGAGATATGAAGGATGGACAAGCCTTCCAAACTTGAAGAAGGACCTAGAAGCACTCCAATGTTTTTCCATTTCACTTGCACCTGTCTCATGAACCTCATGAATCTTGCTTCACTTAAAAACAAACTTACTATTCAGGATAACAAAATCAAGGATGTTCACAGGACCAAGGAATTTGTGGTGCACAAGTGAGGCTGTCCTATGAAAGCTGGACCTCCTGCCTGACTGAAGCAATGGTTGAGTCAAAGAGAGAATATTCAGAAAGTTAACGATGTAGTTTGGTAATTTCCTCTCATTTGCCTTTCCTGGATTTGTAACACAAAGGGGGGTAAAAAATACCTAGTAATTGCGCAGCATACTATTTAAGGGAGAACTTTCCAGATGAAATTTACTGAAAGATGAGTTTCTAATTCTTTATTTACCACAATCACATCTTCTATATCTACATTCTTGACTATATCCAATACACAGACGAAACATAATAGAACAATTTAATTAGTAGTGAGAATCCATTTTTAATGGGGAAAAAATATTCAGATAAATTATAAATAGCCCTAAAAAAAAATATCAAAAATCAGTCAGTCCTGGATACATTCTTCCTGAGGGAAAGGACGTGATACATCCACAGATATTAATGGAGTGCTATTCAGGCAGTCAAGGGCAAAGCTTGACCCTACGACCAAATATAATATCAACGAAATATCCATTTTTATGATCAAAAAAATAAAAGCTTTAGAGCCGTGTAACCTCAGTCCTAAAGAAACATTTTGTGCCTACATTTGTACTATTACACGGACACTTTAAACTTTGTAGTTCTGTATTTCAGACTCTCATTAAAATGTTCAGAATAATATTGCCTTTTGCATGAATGTTTATAGTTATGAGGGAGAGATGATATCCTTTTCCCATTAGCCTTGTTATGAGGGATGATCTGGCTTACTTTAATCCCTGCTTTCAGGAATGAAGGCAAGTCGTATCACCTAATACCTTTGTTGTCATTGGGAGACCTATTGTTGCGCACTAGTGAAAAATAAGCAGAGCACTGAGGTTAGAAAACTAACTCTAAAGTATACCAGGCACATTCATACTTCCAAAAGCTTCAGCAATAAAGTGAAATGACATGCTATTATGTACCTTTGAGCTGCTTACGACCTTTGGCCAAATCGTTCATCCATTTCAGAACTTCAGGATTGGAAGTCTTGTCACCATATGAAGGCTGAGTGTAAAGAAAAAAGGAAGAGGAAAAATAAGAAATTGAAGGTTATACAGTCAAACAGATAAAAACCTATCCGCACACAGAGTGCTAAAAAAAAACGTTTGTAGTTCCAACTGCACTGTATCATAGCATCATGCAGAGCATTTGGCTTGATCATGACACTAATTTATCATACCTTCTCTCCCCACTGTGGCACAGTGCTACACAGATCCCAGTATTTTGGCTCTGATACTAAAAAAACCATTTGACTAATTGGGTAAGTAATCTCAGTCACTTCAAAAAGACTGATCAAATGCCTAATGTAAGTCAAGTTCCTAAGTGATTTCCAGGATGGTAATGGAAGCACTCTGTCCCTTGCAGGGATAAGCCCTTACTGCTCTAAGACAGGGATTCTCTTGGGAGACAGCATTTCAAACATTTCAACCAAACTGCTTAACTAATCAAATGAAAAAAGTCTGTGCAACAGAGTGATTTCATAAGCAGCAGCCAACAAAAGCTTTGCATATCAGTTCTTTCTTTGTATTTAGAAATTGCCTCCAAATTAAAATCACTTTGCACTGGATCTTCAAAACTCACATATATAAAATTGCAAAACAGTTTTGCTAAACTAAACCTCTGCAATAATTTCTTTTCTGGTCACAGTGTGATGAGTGTTAAAGTCAGAAAATTTACTCCTACGGGTATATGATGACCACAGGGCATGTTTAACTTTGCAGTCATTGCCGAGATTACAAGATAGTATACAATTTGCTGAATTTTTATTTTAATATAGTCATAAAATGTTACAAAATTCCCTGCTTCATACTGTACAGACCCTGAGCATCATGGATGTTTTGATATGCTAATACTGCCTGATTCACCTTACACAAACTAGTTCCACGTGAGCGATGATCTTGCACTGCCCAGAGCGCACCATTGACCTTGAACAGCCACCCATCAGAAACACATCACAATTTTTGTTTCTCTAAGTTCTGCTGCCAACTTCTATTGAGCCCTGTGCTTGGAGGTTTACAGGAGTCTGCCTGAACGAAGGAATCCGCACAGCAGAGCAACAGTTTCCAAGGAAATAACTTCTACAAAGCAAATAAGTAGCTTTTAATCTCTTGAATAATTTTGGTTCACAAGCCTGTCAGCAATGTTTCACTGATTCACATCTCACACACCTAGAAAATGGATATTTTGTAACAAAGTTAATCCAAAGAAAATGCAAATTAGAGTCTCAGAGCTACTGCATACACTGAAAGATAATAAAAAGATATTTCTTCATTGATAATTTTTCTATTTCGCTTTACCAAAAATACCCTTTTTCCTATTGTTTTGCTGAAGTTCAAATGCACTGCGATTTGTGCCTGCCTCTTGTAGTATTTCTTGTAATATTAAGAGTCGTTGAGATGTGGTGTTGGGGGATATGGTGTAGGGGAGAACTTTGTGGAACAGGGCTGATGGTTGGACTCGATGATCCCAAGGGTCTTTTCCAACCTGAATGATTCTATGATTTCCCTTTACCTTCTCAATTATTATCTTACCAGGTATTTTTTTTCTTGCTCAAACTTTTCTTCATACTTCCTAATTTTTCTCTTGAGGCTCTGAAGGTGCTTAGTAAGTTGTGCTATTGTTTGTGGTTCTTTGCACTCTTCACAGTTACATCTAGAAGAGCTTCTTGGCCTGCAAAAGCCCAAAGCATAGTAGCTGGATCAAAGAACTGGCTATAATGGACCGTGCCTTGTTTCAGGCACTCCCCCAGCAGTTCAAAATTTACAGCTAGGTTCTTTCACAGGGTAGAGACAATTTAATTTTAGAAAGTAAGCATAAAATAATCACTTTTGCTTTAAGGAACCCCAGGCTATACTAATGGGTTTACAACCTGTCTTTCAATTAATCTTTTTTTTTTTTTTTTTTTATTAATTCTGGGATTTCTGAATATTTTTCAAAACTTTAATCTGGTAGGTCACAACCTTGTCCAGTATTTACATTTAACAACTGAATCTTACTTCACAAATCTTCCAACTGTAGCAGGAGACTGTAACAACATGATCTGTAAATATAACCTCAGGGAGTTGTTTATTACCGGAGTGAACATTATCATTTTGAAGACAGTTTAGTTTTGGGGGGGTTTTACTATTGCAAATCAATAGGTCTGGCTATTATGCATATGCAGCTGATAGCTTGGCTTCTGTCTGAAATGCACAGCTTGCTTTCTGGACATCACACACATGGGCTCTTCAGCTGTTCTATGATGCTCCCATATGCAGTGAATGAATCAAGCTATAGGTCTATTACAGATTAATTTTTTAGTCCTTTAAAACTGTCCTAAAGCTGCTAACTATAATTAACAAAGACTTCAATCAATCTTATACTGCGTTATTACTGAAAAAATGCCAGATCCTATTTCTGGTATTGAAAATTAACCATGTCACAATATGCTACAAAGTGATTTTTTTTTGTTTATGACAAATGGTAACTGAACAAATCCCATGAGGATTCAAATATCATGGATCATACAAAAATATTTATAACATAGAAGAATCAAAACCAAGTTTTCTTACATCATGAAAGGCTGAGCACTTGGTGGAGAAGGGGCAGACTCCGTGTCTAGATTAAATCTCTGGCTTTGGCTAAAGATAGAGCAGCGTGGTGACAAGAGAGGATTGTCTCCATCCGTGATGTGATACAGCAGTCGACTGGTCCCTAGGGGGTGATGTTCTTGGGGGCTGCTGTCTGTGTCATTCTGCCAGTCTCTGTGGGCTGGCACAGGCTCTAGAGAGAAAGCATAACCCAGTAAGGACTGAGGGCCACTCAGAAGATGCTTAGCTACCTAGATAAATACAAGTCTATTACTTACACAAGTATTAAAAGTATAACTATTCAATGTAAACAGCAAATCATTCGGCGAAGTATCACACACAGGATTAACATAATACTGAGAATGAGAAAATATAAAGGAACAGTTATTGGCTTAACATAAAGCATTTTTGAGTATCACAGGAGAAGGTGGGTGAGTGTGTTTGTAAACTATAAAGTATAAGATAAGGATGGAGAGTTTCCCAGAGCAGTAGCATTAATTAGATCTTCACAGAACTGTTTGCTTTTGAAGACGACGACGAATGGACAAGTTTAATTCCATGGTTTAGCATTTAGTCATTCAGTCAAGAGAAAGGCAGATCAAAAACATAATATGTCCTGATGCTAAGAGCCTCCAGTATTGCTTGCAGTATCCTGCAGAATTTCATTGAGGTTTGAAGTAACATACACATGGGTCTGCAGAACACAAGATGTGAAAGTAGCAACCACAAGGAATAGCACTCCAAGTAGTTCTTCAAGGTATTGTGCAGTGACTGCTTCTTGGAGGACGCGTGTTTATGATACTCTGTGATATTGTCTAAATATTAACAGAACCCCCACCTCAGGTGCCCCAAAAAGCAAAATAGAGAGATGGTCAAGCTAGAAGGCAGAATGACTTACTCTGAACTGAAAACTGGTGATCATAGTGATTTTATTTATGGGCAACATGGAAAACAATGGGCACATTACAGAGCCTGCCTCCTCGGAATACCGTGCCTGGGCACATCAACAGGGAGAACCATTGAAACTTCATCCTCACCCTCAGTAGATGAAATGGGTGAGGGTGATCTCACCAACATTTGAGCCTCATTAATATTTTTGCTATCAGATGATTGTGCACATCAGATGATTGTGCACATTATACTTGTAGGAAGAAAGTCCATACTCTCATAAAAGCTCTCCCCCTCAAATCAGTTAATATATGTTAAAGCAAAGAATGTGCTCTGTCCCTAAGTCAGTTTCCGCAGTACATGATATTTTACATCACCAACATGTTTTCTTTTCCCTTCTAAAACCATGTATATATAAAGCCCTTGAATTCATATAAATTATTTTGTATTTCCAGGCAGTACGCATGTTATTTCTGATCAGTGTTGTATTTACAATATAGCATGCCTTCTAATACATTTTACAGAATCTTTGTATTCAATGAAAGTCTAAAACTTTCCTTAGCACAGAAAAAAAACTGTACATGGATCCACTCACAGATGAGTGTTTAGAAAAGATCTTTCAACTTCCCTTTCATTCCATTTGGTCCTTTGTACAAGGGGCATGACATTCCCATGACGAGTGGGTATTTCCTTCAGGATTTTAATGTAAGCTTTGTAATACATTTTGTTTGGCCTCTGCCCAACAGATACTGAAGGTAAAAATCCCACTTGCTGAACTCGGGCACTGGGGAGAAACCAGGTCTGAATGGAGTCCTTCACAGAAAGCAACTATTGAATTCAAAAATAATAATTCTAATGGCCTAAAATATCATTTTATCAGGCACTATCCAACTGCTTTTGCTCTACAGGCAACAAAAAATCCAATTGTGTATTGTGTAATTGTAGTTCAGTCTGTCATGCAAAAGTTACACCACTTGTGTATCTATAAGTTCATCTACTCTAACAGCACCATCACTTACAATTACGTTCAGCATTTTCATGATGAGACAATGTAGTTGATTATTAATTCTAAGCTAGCATCTTTCCTTTAAGTACTTCATACTCTGTAGGTCAAATTCAACTCTCCAAGGTATCAGACCAGCACCCTAAAGTTCTAAATCGTGAATGAGGTTCAAATCCTCCAACAGAGAGATTCAGAAAGGCATCTGGGATAGCAAGGATAGAGCATCGTACCAGTCAGAGGAAATTACATACACAGACAACATACAGCGAGGAGGGCTGGAACAAGTGTTCTGCAAACAAAAGTGCTGTCTCTTTCTGGAAAGTANGGTTTGGGGTTGGTTTTAACTTCTGAATAACAGCATTGTCAACAAGAAGAAACTGGCTTTCTTCCTTTTGTTTCACCATCTTTGAACTTCAAGAAACATAATCCCTGTGACACAGGTTGGCTAAGAATAGTTTCACTAGTTCTCATTAAAAGGAATAAAATTTTATAGTCATATGAAGTAGCAGTCTCCTCACTGTGAAAGGAAAATGATGTTAGAAAACCCAATCAGCCAGTCTGTGTATGATGGGTGCAGGAGAAAAGTTTCCAACATTTGAACTCTGACATTCTGTGGACCTAGAAGTACCTGCCTCTTGCAGGAGGCAGCCTGTGCTGCTGATGAACTGTATGGTCGCAGACAATTGCTCCTTTTCACATTACAACCAGGCAATTTCACTAGGCCCTACCTACCCTCAGAAATTGAAGGAAAGTGCACATTGAAGACTAAACACTCCTGGAAGGTAAATGCAAAGGACAAGTAGTGGCTGGAGCGGCTCCAGCATAAAACCAGACACATAGAGCTGCAGAGAGTTCATGGAAGTTTTTCTATTCAGCTAGCAAATGAAAGGGAGACAACCTCCATGCCACGTGAATTTGGGAATGTTTCCCAGAGGCCAGGTCTCTTTGGTTTCCTTGACACCAGGGCTTCCTGACAGCATTGCTTCACTAAAGCTCACAAGGTGGTGTAACTTTGTGAGGGCCCCAAGAAAGGGTTTAGCCCCAGTCCTACCACTGATGCATTAGATTACTACCTACTTTCCAGAAGCGGTCAGCAAATCTTTCGAACTGACTCATTTTCATGGCTGAGCAGAACATCTCACAATGCTAAGTTATAACCAACCCCATTTTTAACTACAAATTAGGGCCATCATCCTGATTCCAATTATGTGTAGATCCTAGACAAGACACTAAGCATTATCCTGAGAGTAGTCCCTGAACTGACCAAAAATCTACCTGTGTTCACATGTCTAATCTAATTTTAGCCTCTGTTTTTGTCAAAACTGGGAATTAAAGCCACCTCTAGCCAAATTGGTAAGTTGCCCCTTGGCCTGCATCTCCTCTATATAGATGATATAGAGGAGATGCAGCCCAAGGGGCAACTTTGTCCAGCTCAGTCCAGCTTCTCACTGAGAAGAGCTTACTGCAAGACTTAAAGCCAAAATGTAGGCTCCACTTTGTGGACTTCAATCACATAACAAGTCACATGGTACAAGTCTACGTTCCTGCATGTGACAGTCTTTAAGTAAAACAATAATACACTAAAATGTGTTGTATAAAGAAAAAATAGAAAAGAATATGCAGATGTGATGTGTTCATCCCTCAATGCATTGTGTCTGTGAATACCAGTGTCACAATTTTTAACCTCCTGTAGTTAAGTTCAACTGCCCACTGCTCAAGTCACATATTTGATGTATACTGATATCTTAAAGCTAAAAAAATAACTCACACTCTAATTTTTTTCCCCCCCTTAAAAAATAGCTTAATACCTCCTTGCAGTTCTTTATGGTCTCATTTTCCCAGCTCTAATTCAAGCTTTTTCATATTCAAAAGTAAGCTGGAAATTTCTAACTTTGCTCAGAAATAATAGCTGCTGTTCACCCCTTAAAAATTGCATCCTGCAATACCCTGCCATTTTACTAGGCTGTTCTAGCTTCAATCACCATACACATAATTTATTTTTTTATAATTCTTGTTGACTGGGATGTGAAACAAAAGAAATTAAATCGACCACACAATCATGCTTCTTTTTAAAATAATACATTTGTACACTGTTAAAGATTTTATTGCCTGATTCACTGAGCAACGGCTAATAACTAGAGTCATAGTATATACGTCACATCCTCTAAAAACTCTGTTCCTGGTACAAATCTCTGTACTTCTAAGTTTGATCCGAAATAGCTAATAGTCCTATGTGACAACTGTACCTAAACTGAATGTATCAGAAGATTTCAGTAGTAGTTTAATAGATAGAATTAGGCCTAGCTCTATCTATGCAAAACGGCAAGTTATTAAAAGACCCACAAACCACAAAGCAGTTGTTCGCAGAAATGAGCATACGTTAAAATCCATTAAATAGGTACATTTTAATTAAAGCACAAGTTTGAATGGCTAGAGTGATGGAGCATGCTCTGAACTGCCCAAGAGAAATGCTACATCATGCAATATTTGCCTGTGTAGCTGAAGACAGGCAAATAGGAGCTACAGATGGTATCAGAAGTAGGGGTCACTAACAGTATGAATTAAAACAAAACCCAATCAAACCAGAAAATATAAGCAGAAGAAACAATTATGGACATACCTAACAATGGATTACGAAAGTACAAAAATAAAATAATTCAGTAAACTGCTTGAAAAAACAGGAAAACCCCACCCTGTCATAAAGAAGAAGAGTCAGTGCAGATTTTGGGTGGACTGCAAAATGTCTCTGCCTGTGCAGTACAGGTATGACACGTGTCCCTGCTTCAAACCCACGCCAGGGGACTAGCACCAGTACAAGTTCTAGACCTGTATCCAAGAGCTACTTGGGTATTTGCCTTGGCAGGCTATAGCATCCTTTTTCTTTTAAGCTAAAACCCAGGATATGTAGTATTTTTACATACCTTCATCATTATAGTAGTTTGTATTCTACATACCATTTTCCTTACTCATTCAATGTAAACCTCAAACTTTACATTTGCTTAAGCAAAACAATATCATTTGTGATTTCTTTAGGTAAATAACTTACTGTGATTTCTTCCTGAAAATTCTGAGCAAACAGCTTCTGACATAAGTTCTTCTGAACCCACCCTTTATTCTGACAATTGCACAGGGGTTACTGACCTATCTGCCTTAGTTTGACTATACATGGTGAACGATTTAAGTATTTGTGTATTCATGTCACTTGTCTGTGAGATGTATTAGTCATATTGCCTTTGACCTATTTTTCACAAACAGTGATTCCTCTTCTGCTGAACATCACGACTCTGTCAGCCCTGTGACTACAAGCTATGAATTGACAAAAATAGTGCCGAGCCTTAGGGTGATTTATGTGCAAGGACTGGTTTCCATACTGAGGAAAGAGGGAGAGATAACACACCACAGAGCTTGCCCACATGGGTAAGAATCCAGGTTCATGAATGATTAAAATCCACATGCTGCAAAACTCACCTTCGCTATCTCTCTGCTGATGCATTAAATTAAAATCAATAACAGGAGAAATGAAGTGATATTGCTCTGACAAAAAGAATGACAAAAATAGAATTACATGATATGGCAGGTGATCTCACACAGTACAGACATAGGAAGTAAAGAGCATAAATTTACTTGAACAAAAAGCCAACCGACTAAAACTAAAAGAACCAGGATTCTTAATAGCTGCCCTCTCAGAAAACCAAAACGTTATAGCCATTAATTTATGTTCTTTTAACAGGTATCACACCCCTTTGTACATTACACAGCATTTGCATTGGGAAATGGTGCTTTGCATTGGCTCTGCAGTGTTTCCCAGAGGACTGCAAATCTGCTATTACACTGCAAGTCACAAGGCTTTTTTATAATTGCAAATGAGAACACATCACGACACGATCACTTACCTCCACAACTGGCCCCATCAGCTTGCGCACTGGTTTGGACTGATGAAGGGGCTGGATCCTTGGGTGCCGGCAGCTGAGGAGTTTCTTCCTGGGTTGGCAGAAACGCAGAGCACAGATCTGTTTCAAGGGCTTGTAGCTTCAACAAAGAATTCTGCAGACAAAAGCAGAACATTGGGCTAGATAGCGAACAACAGAGCACAGCAATAGCTCTTCAACTCACTGAGCCCATTAGCAGCGCCTGCAAAGGGGTGTTCCACTGGCAGCTCTGGGAGGATGTGCAAGAGAACAAACATGCATTATTCCACGAGTTTCTTGACTTCTGGTTATTTAGGTCCCAATTTACATAGATTATTCGTGACACACGGGAAAGATAACTTCGTCAGCAAAAGATGATTTATTCTAGGAAGCCGAACTGAGATGGTGTCCCTTTTCTTGGTCTTGAAGCATTACACTAAGCAAGTACTTCATTCATTGGGCTGACATCACGATCTGATGACATTATGTCCCTCCCCATTTACCATTCATAAAAAAACAAATCTCCCTCTCCGGCCTATTGTGCAGTACACAGCAGTGAACAAAGAGTTACTGAGAACACGCTCCCTCATGGGATTCTTGGAAGAGATATTTTTTTAATTGGCTTTTGTAGAGGTACTTTTTTACGTAGACATAGCTTTTATGTAGGCTGCTGCTGCTTCTACAGAGCAACCAGATAATTTCCTGTCCACTGCAAAGATAAAATTAACAGATCATTGTCACTTGCTGCAGACAAATCAATGAGGACAAGGGTAGTTATCTGTAATATCACTTCCAGCTACTGTGTCATGCTTGGTCCATTTTTCATTTTGATCTTTAATGCTGCTTGCAATATTCAGCTGTACAATCTGACACAAGCATCTTGCTGTGATGCAAATGCTGTGAAAGCCCTAATCACCATCTGACTGGGCAAAATGAGTCACTACTGATACCCTACGCATTCAGTTCCCCTCTCTCAAGGGAAATACAGCTTGCAAAATCAAAGAAAATCACATAAGGCTGTCTTAATAATCACACAGCTGGCACACACAATTATATATAAGATATTAAGCCACTGAAATGGTACATATTTGTGAAGAGCAATTTCTGAAAAAACATCCGAGTTGCAACAAAAAAAAAATTCCTCAAGTTTGTGACCTGAACAAGTCCTTTCCCCCCTCTGTCAAAAACCTGAAACCAATTTATTGACTCATTTAAAAACTAACATTATTTATTTATCAGAATAATTTCCTTTATGTAACATAGTATTTTAATATATCTCTGCATTTTTACTGTAATACAGACCTTCTATAAACCCAAAGATTCCAGTGGTTTTAGGTAAAAAAAATAAAATAAAAAAAAAAAGAAACTAATTTGGCTGATAACAGCAGAGATTTCAGCCTGAACCCTTTCATTACTCTTATAGAATTCAGGCAGTGAAAAGGGAGCAGAAAGTAGCTCTTTCTAGGAGGCTGCTCAAAATAGGGAAGTTTCAAAAAAGCACAAGATCACTATGACTAGTATGTGCTGTCAGGAGTGCTTCAAATATCCCGTTTCACAAAACAGATCAAGCTACATCAAACACTTGGACTTTGGCCTCAGCTTAGGTCAAAAAGGAAGTCGAGGAACACCTTCCTTCTCCTAGTCCCAGAGAGAACCAAAGCTCCGGCTGTTCCTATTAGAAGCAACTTGATATTACAGACCTGTGAGCAAAGAAATGGCTTGTCTTTTATACTAGAATTAAGTTCCTCACGTCTGTTGTCAGGATACATTTTGACATCTCATCCTATAATATCAGGAAAGAAGTGATTGCAAGTTCAAGCACTGATTCATAATGAAATGCCTAAATGTAATACTATTCTTTGAAAATACAGCATGATACAGAGCTGGTTTCCATGATCTGAGGCAGAAGATACTTCTACTATTCCCAGGTACAGCATAATTTACCCATCTTGCCCAGCAGTGCCTCCTCTTCACACCTCAGTTTCTCCAGGACTCTTGAATAACTGGCATCTTTTCCTTCCCACTTATTGGCACTGTTTGGTCCAATATTTTACATATATTACTTCAAACCGATCTGGCTCCTTCGACCTGCCTGCTAGAAAGAGTATACCAGGTGTGCAAGTGTCCTCAGCACAGGCTTTATCAGTGAAGACCAACATAACGAATTCTGTCAGCCTCTGTGTTCACAGCCATATCACCTTAGTGCCCATTTTACACAGCAGCCAGCCAGCAGTCCCAGAAATACCCTACTTAGCTTCTTGCTTTTGGTGTATTTAGTAGACTTCTTACCATCAACTTAAGCATCTTTTATGATGAGCTTACAAAGTTGTCTTTAGTGCTCTATGGGGCTTTTTTGAATTAGAGACAGAATGGTGGAAACCATCTCACCTTCAACAGCTTTCAAGTGGCAGTGAATTTTCCTTGGTAATGGAAGGGTGCTGACTTCAATCATACCCACGGCTCTGTTTTGGGAAGCTTTTTCATGACATGACAGGCCTCATTTTCCACTGCCTCTCACCCCAGCCAAGCCCAAATGAAGTGGCTGTGGAATTATCACAGCAGATAGGCAGCTTTTTATAGTCATTAAAGTCATCAGGCAAAAAACTACTGTACCAGCAACAGACCATTGAGGACTTTGACCCCAGCCTGGACTTTACCATGAGAACTCCTGATGGCAAGTAAGGAAAAACACAGGCAAACATACCAGAAGAACACACCAACAAGGTGACCATAGGCAGATAACTGACAAAAATACCTAACCTTCACAGACTGTTACTTCAAGCATTTGACAAAAATATTTCCATATGAAGAAAATACATTAACTTTTCATCACTATTTCTTATGATCCATTAATATTTATGGCAAGTTCGGTATAAAAGCATTCAGACAAACTACATTGTTTAACACTGAGTTTCGGCAATGCTTATACTGTAATTCACCAAGCGGTTTATAATGAGTTGCTCTAAATGATATTTTTCACCCATCTGTGGAAGGTGGGTGGATGGCACATTTCCAGTCACTGCCAAATACTAAAATTTCATGTAATAATAATAATAATAATAATAATGATAGAAATACCTTACATGATTTCACGAACGTGCCCTTGACAGGGATTTGATGTAGGGAGAAAAAGAGCAAGCAGCTTTGATCATTTAGATGTTACCAGGGAGATAATGAATCTGCAGTATGCCATCAACCTCATCTGACTCCTAAAACACAGCTGAGTACTGTGGCACTGCCACAGGGCACTATACATGAAAAGCTACTACATATTTATGGGAACACAGCAGTAAGCAAAGCACAAGCACAAAGCTGCCCAGGGTCACCAGCTCATGGGCAACAGGAACATCCTAGTAAATGGTAAGGATGACCTTGCTGTCAGCAATGGAATAGGTCTGCCCCAACCATGGACCCTGCCTGGTCTTAGCCTGAAGGCTGACAGGGGAAAGAGAGGACAGGAGAGGCAAAGACCAGACCTGGTGCTTTCTGCATAAACTGGAACCACCCTCCCCCCACCCCGACAATGTTTCTGCATATTAAGGATGTGGGCAACCTGCACCTGGGCCTGCTCCAGCCCCTCCAGGACACGAAAGCAATTCTACTATACCCAGTTTATTGATGGATTTACTGAATTTATGGAACCAGCTGTGTCAGAGAAGGAGGATAATCCAAGCTTTGAGTATTTAATGGCCTTTGAAGGGACTCATATAGAAAAGAAACTGAGCAAATATCAACCTGTTCAATTTCTTCACTCTAAGGAAATTAATGCTTTTATAAGTCACACTAGAACAGTGACGTATAAAAGCATCTCCCCTACTTTTTAATCAGAGGTAAGGTTACAGTAAGATAGTCGTATTTTATGTGAACATAAATAAATTTCTGCAGTTATCTGTTATGGCAATATTTGTGTCTTGAGGCATATGACATTTTCAATTCAGAGCTTCCTTTGTGGAGAACAAACCAGCAACGATAAGACAGAACAAGATATGCCCTGGGTCTGCATAATGGCGTGGGTGAGCAGTGAGGACAGACACCGCTTTCTCTACTCCAAGAAGGGAATTTATTTTCATATGACACATGTCCATTTGGGTTTGCAGTAGACCTGAGACACAATACAATCTGAGTGTTTGCAAAAGAATGTAACCCTTACTCATTTCCCATAAACTATTAGCAATTTCTTTTCATTTCTGATCAAAATACTTGTTTTAATATCTTACACTGAACTTATTTATCATAGTATTTTATCTTAACCTTTAAGGAAACCTTTGAAAGAATTTTAAATGGAAGCTTTCGAGTGGAAGCTTTGGTGATTATTTGCAATGGGGCTTCTCAAAAGAAACAAAAAATTGATGCTTTCACCCAGGGCCTTAATTGGCTAGACAGAGACTGAGTATAGTCCCCTATATTGGTCATGGAATGTGCCTTACTAGATAGCATTGAGATTTTCAACAGTGAGCTACACACCAATGACAAAAATGCACAGAAAATAATTCATTGTAAGGAGACGATTAAGTCTGAATCCCTTTAAAAGGGTTTACTGTGGTTTTCCCCTAATGAAAGTCAGGCATCTATTAATAGACATAGATGTTCTCTGGCTCATTATGGAAACATAGCTGGTTTTAACATTGTTTGACAGGATTGAGCTTCCCTTCCTCCCAGTTCTTTTTTCCCACTACTTCTGTTGTTCTGTTGTCTTGGTCTACTGTTAAAAATTTTGTCTGCTTTTTGTTTAAGTCCCGTATTGTTCACTGCTCTTGCAGTATGCAAGCACACCCTATGCTAGTATACAGATACCCTTGTTTGTGGGAGGTGCCTTGTAAGCTTTCCCACTTTGAATAATTGCAAAGCTTGGGTTTCGCCCCCAGTATTATTGCTGATTGTGGGAATCTAGCCCAGGCTCAGCCATTGTCTGACATGATCACACAAGCAGCTTCTTTGTGCTCTGCTCTCACACCATCCTCCTGACACAACCCCTGTGAAAACAGTTCTTGTTTCAAGTGGCACAGGCATTACTTGGCTTTCTTTGCTTCCTCCCTTCACTTCAACCACCGCCTCCTCCCATCTTGCAACAAGAGTACCTTTTAAACTGCATTGTACTGCTCATAGTTTATTTATGCAGGATGTAGCAACCTTGAGAACTCCTTATTTTTAAACAAAACATCATTGATAGCTGAACACATTTGAGTTGTAATATGAGGAAAAAATCAAATGTTCTTAAAAGATGGCATTTAACTCAGTCAATATTTAATGTTTAATTCTCTTCTGATCACAAGGAGAAAGAAGCATAAAATTGGCTTAAATATTTTTAAAATCTCTTGCTTCTGGCTTTTAAACTATAATAGCAGTCTCGTGTCACATTTTTAAACTTTTCTCCAAAAACATGACTAGAATGATTCATTAGAAGTTAACCTAAGATTCTCAAGTGATTACAGCATTGCAAGACTTAGAATTAACAAAACCCAAATATCTAATTCAAAATTTGTAACATCTTATTTCAACTTTTGGTTAAGCTTACCTTATTTAAGCTGTTAAATTGCTCAGCTGCTTCTTTTGGTGAAATGCACGCGTTCTGATCTATTCTACAAAACCAAACAAGAATTATCACTCAATGGATTGCTTATCAGGGCAGCAAATATTTCAAACTTTTCATCCTGTTGTCTGTACAGAAATTGCAAGTTATGAGATAAAGTTATTTTCTTTAAAAAATTACATTTCTATGAAAGTTACATCTGTATTTTATATCTCATTCAAAATAACAAAGATTCTAATCCTGTATCTTGGTGAGCTAATAGGGTTAAAGCTAAGAAAAAGCTCAAACATATGTTTAAATCTAAGCACAATTTGTCCCACATGCTTTAAGTCAGGAACACAACTTTTCCTGTATCGGAGCCATAAAGAATAAATCTTTCCATATTTAAACTTGATGGTATTCCAGGATCCCAATCTTCAACTTTCTGCTTAAGTTCCGTTTTGCGAATTCCAGAAACACCCAAGGGACTCTCATGAGGAGCTGTAAATCCTTTGAGTAAGAGAGATTTCCACATTTTTTTAAAGAGTGTCACTTCACAGCCATCAGAGGTGTCCACACCTTTGGTTTTACCTCAGTGTATCACTGCTTCTCCACATGGAAATAGGAAAGCAATGCCCTGGACTGGCAAGGGGAAAATCTGTTCCCTCTGGCTACAGCTAATGAGACAAATGTGTCCAATCCAAGCAGATGTGGTCATGGCTTAGGGCTTCGCACACCTATCTACAGGCTTACAAATTCACTCTACTGAGGAATGAAACTGAAGCCTAACAAGAACCTCCCATAGGTTGGATGAACAATGTGAATAGCCTCATACTAGAGCTCTGTCCTTCCCCAAGGCAAGCAGAGGCTTTCCACGCTCAACTTCAAAGCCTGACATCGGTCTACATTTCACAAGTTGACTTGCAACTCAGCTGAAGGATGAAAACTATTGCTGTCTCAGAGAATGAGATTTCTCAGTGCTGAAAAGCTGGCGATGTTTGCTGGCCCCTGTGAGACTCACTCACAGACATGGTCAAAGCTAACACAAACCCCAGAATTCTTTGGACAAAAGAATTTGTATTTTTCAACCTGTCAGCTCTGAGTAATCCAAGCAAAACCAAATAGATTTAAAAGTCTCTAGAGACCTCAAAAACAATACAGACAAATGCTTAGGTCTTTGAGATAGTTCTTCATAGATTTATGAGGCATTTAAAGATTGAAATTATGGATATGCCACTTTCCTTACCAAAACAGGCACATTAGATAGCTATACCAGGGTGAACAACCACTTGCCTCCAAACAGGATCCAAGGGGAGCAATTCACAAAGGACCAAAAAAGAGTCATTTTGGTGGTGGTACATCTAGCACCAGAATTAAAGGTCTCAGGCCAGGCAGCCTGCACCTCCTTCAAGATACACTGGTACATGGTCAGAATGGAGTGGTTTCTGGAAATAGGTAAGCAGCAAGGTCCTTGGCTGACTGTTGTACAAGCACCTACCTACATCCCATCTACATCTATGCAGATCTCCACATTTATATTCCTTCTGCCATCTTGCCTGAAAACGAACAGCAAATGGCTCCATAATGTGAAGAGAACAGAAGGAAAATGGAATGACAAAAGCCAAAAGGTTAATGTCTAACAACAGATCCCTAGATTTAAAACAGCACAGAGGACAGTAGGAGGCAGCAGAAGAGAGCAACCCCAAATTGAGAAAAAGCATAGGGAGAGCAAAAGGACTACTTTATTATGAAGGAGTGAAATATTTATAGTTTGATTTAATAACAGGTAAGGAAGGATGAAAGGCTACAAACAGATGAAGACTTAATTCACTAAAGAAGAAAAAATATTCAGAGAGATTTGTTGCACTGATCTAGAGCTAGACATAAAGGAAAGGAAGAAAAGGACACATGTCAGATTTGTACACTTCTGGTATTCATTTGGATGACTCTTTTCAGAGTATGCAACACAGCAAATGTGAATCCTCCTTAAAACAAACAAACAAACCAACCAACCCCAAAAACCAAACCGAAACAAACCCAAACAAACTAAAAAAGCCCAAACAAACAAATCAACAAACCAAACAACAACACAAAAATTTAAATACAAGTTTAGGTTTAAGTAAGAACCAGCTGTTCTTACAGGTGCAATACAAAGTTCTACATAACTCACAGCTGTATCGCTCGTAAGCCTGGCACTCTGGAGAATGAAATGTTTACAGCATCCCTGAAGTACCACCTCTCTCTCATTTAGGATGATGTTCTCATGCTTTAGGGATGGTGAAGTCTTGCATTTTATGGTTTTACTAAAGTAAGATGTTCTTAGCTTTGCATTCTTTGGATTCTGGAGGTATTGAAATCACTAAGATGAGTAACCATTTTCGTGTGAACACATTGGTCATATATGTATGCTGAGCTGATCTTATTCTATATAGAGGGGCTTGGGGTGTGCTTTTTTGTTTTCACCAAGATTAACTGCTCTGCTAGGCAAATGCAGGTTATCTGATTGTCACCAGGCAACAAAGGGCTTACAATTTAATAGTGATGGGTTGGATCCTACTCTCATTAACAGTCAATCATAAAATATCCATTAACTTCAAAAGCAGCAGGAACAAACCCTAATTTTCTGTCTGTGCCAAGTACATTAAAATTATTTTTGGCTTTAGCTGAAATTTTGAATAATAGCAGGCAACCCTTATTTTGTACAATGTACATCACATAAAATAATGAAAATGGAATTCTCTCTGCAGCTACTACTCAAATACATGTTATATCTTTTTTTTTTTTAAATATGAAAGGCTTGATCTCTCACCCTCCCTATAGACTGGCAACTCAGGCTTTGGCAGAATTATCCTCTTCTGCAAGGTACAGATGACAAATAGGCAGCCCAGTAACATGTATATTTGAAGTTTGTGGACATTAAAAAAAAAAAATTAAAAAATTTAAGTGTTAATTATCATAACAGAGCTCCTACCAGACTTAAAGGGGAAGAGCAATTTGCATGAACAGTGAGCTGTTTAAAAAACAGACCAGAACATCTGAATTATTGAATTATGCATGATATCACTTCTAAACTGGCATAGAATTCAAATAAGAACACATAAATTTAAAAACTAGGAAAAAATAAGATAACCTAATCAAATTCACTTCTTATTTCCCAGAATAAACCTGGAAAGGAGCATTACATTCTGTAATTTGCAAGTCTCAATCCAGTCCAACCCTGGATTACACTAATCTCATCCTTAAAAGATTTACATGTTTATGTACCACCATGGCACACATGATGTGTCTTGGGCCAATTCAAGTATTAGTGATGTAAACAAACCAGGATGCTGTGGGATGAAACAGCTTTTCCAGATTCACTTTCAGTCTATCGTGGCCCAATTCTCCTTCCCTGACTAGCAATTGGTTTTACCCTTCCTACTGAGAGGGTGGTCTACCGGGTTAACAGCTCAGAACAGGTAATTTCAATACTGCATCAGAGCATGATTCAGCCTATCCAGAGGTTACATCACACGAGTTCACAGAAGGGCAGACCCTACACACACCAACCAACACACCTCAGTGCCAGGAAAACATAAAGGTCTCTTCTGAGACCCCCACAAATGGCAAAAAACATGATGAAATTTAAACATAGTCACCACCTTAACACAGGGCTGCAGGTGAATGTGTCAAAAGCATGCCTGTGACTCCCTACAAAGCAATACAGAACTACAACAGGCTTCTGGATGCACATAAAGGACACACTTGCAGTGAAAGAAACAACATTATTAAGGGCCCAGAGTTGTTTGGATACATCCTAGCGTACTCCTCGGGCAGTCCCTGAGTGCTGGACTAAGCAGCCAGACAGAGAGCCAAGGGCAGCAGTGCCTGGCTCATCAATCACAGCAGTTGCATAAAGGCTGGCTGTGTACAACTGCACTTGTTTTTCTAATCATAAGCACATCTCATGCTCACCAGGCACAGTCCTTACTTGGGCTACATTAAGATGCTGTTTTTTGTTTGCTCCTCTCTCCTCTCTACACCCCGTCTTTTTTCTTTTTCTGTCTCTTTCTTTAAGTGTACTGCAACCCACGAACTCAGGGACTTTGCATGCCTTGATACAAGAAGTACCACTGGAACAATAAACACCAATATCTTAATATCAAAATTCCTGAAGAAGCTGTTCTTAGGAACTGGTCCATCGTTTCCCAGCAAAGCAATGTTTCAACAGTAAACCCTGATTTGCCGACAGAGTGTTATTTGCAGACACGTATTGGTCACAATGAACTTTTGCCAGGTCTGAGGGAGGACTCAGAGGGAATCTGGCCAAATTTTCTCCCTGTTCAACTGGCTACCTTTGTGGGAATGCAGCCTCATAAGCTTGCCTCACCCATGGGGACCCACACCATATGGCATGGGGACATCATCACTTCTGCATCTTCCCTGCTCCCTCCCACACAACCCTGTGTTATAGCTGTTCAGCAGAAAGCATGGAAACCACCAGAGTCCCCACCTGAACTGCACTCTCAAAAGCTATTTGCCTTGAAAACATAAATCCTGAAAGCCTCATTAGAACTTTGTCTCCCTCAAGGGAGCACAGAAACCCTGGGGACTCTGGCTGAGCCCAAGATCCAGGGCAGCCCAGGGCCCCAAGCATTTCCAGTTTTCCTGCAGAACAGCCATAGCTCTGATAGCAACTGCCATCTTCTGCAGAAATTAGGGACCAACCCAGGGACCAGCCGAGTCCTATGAAATGTAATCATTCGACTCCTGTTTTATTTGGGGAATGGGAAGGAGGGGGAAATTTCAGGCATTTTTTTTTTTTGGCAGAAAACTTAACCCCAAAGAGTAGTTTCACACTTACTTGGAATGTAACCTTCTGGGAGACATTGACATTCCCACCACCCAGGAATCACATATTGCACTCCCCCTTTCTGTTTAATGGGCACCTGAAGAAAACACCATGCTCTGTTCGGGTAACAGCGTACACAGCTCTGCAATCCACATCAGTTTTGCTGATGGCCTTTCAGAGGGCAATCAGTAAGAGCAGCTTTTTGTAATCATATATATTGTTCCACACTGGCTTTCCTATTCTCTGTTAAAAAAGTCAATTCTCTCTTTTGCAACATTTGTTCCTGGGGCCTGCATATAACTTTTATCTCCCAAAGGTGCATATTATATCAGACTCTTATCCAAACCCAACTACACACAATGGGTAGAGCAGTATTCAATGTAATCATTAACTACAGTATTATAAATTTATGTTCTTGTTATAAAATGTAAAGGTTTCCTTCCATGTAGATGGCATTTCATATTCCGAATTGAGGCTGATGTTCATAAATCATGCATGATAAACACTTTCTGAAATTAAAATTCTTGATTTGCAGGTCAGGTATAGCTTAGACAAGAGAACATGACAGTATTCCCTAACTCTTCTGACTGTAAACCTCTTCAACAAGTCTATTCTTCCATTTCTCTCAAACTCCACTAAAAGTTTTATTTTATAGTTTCAGTGGTTATCATAAAATTAAATTACTGCCCCAAAAACCAATCAACCACATACTTAGGAATCTTATTTCTGTAGGCTATTTCTCTTGTATTGCCTGTTCTGTTCTTTGCCACATATTTTCCTATGAACGTGCCTTGTTAGGTTCCCCTGAATTTAGATTGTTCTGCTTAATAGGACTATACTGAAAAGTTTTTCATATCTCAGTAGTTTTTAATTCATATTTAGACAAATTAAAATTATACTGTTTTTAGCTGCCCTACACTAACTAGAATAGATCTTTTAAGAAAACTGTACAGTTCAGAGGCATCTAGACCTTTAAACTCCATTGAGACCAATGACAGAACTATAGCAGTCTGCAGAAATGAAATTTAAGTAGAAGTATCAACAAGCCACACTAGAAATAATCAATGCTATTTCTTAGCATGAGACAGAAATAAATCTTTCTTCTTCTATCCTCCTCACACACATCTGATAGACAGAGGAGCCTGCCCAGTGGCACCCCTGCAGCAGTGTGGCCATCTCCTCTTCTCCGTAAGACCAGAAAGCTTTTAGGGTTAGGGTTCCTAGGCAGATGTAGTGTTCCAAAGCATTGCTAATTTTGCCAATAACCTAGCAAAAACAGGGTAGAAGACAGTGAAACTCAAGTTTGGTGGGGCTAGCAGATGTGTTTTGTCAAAATCTAGGTATGATTGTTGGCTGCTGCCAAGACTGGTTGCTTAACCTTTGCCTTGTCCCATAGCAGAGAAGGCAGAAAACAAGGCAAGACGTCACACCCTGGCAGCTGTGCCTCACAGCTTGTTGCACAAGCCAGTTCTGTGATCCTGATGCAGCAGGCAGCCATCTGCATGAGCTGAGACATGGGCATGTTATTACTCTGACCCTATCAAAGTGGAGTGATGGCAGAGGGATGGGGCAAGCTGCTGGTGACCCTTAAGAGGAATCACCAGACATAGTGACCCTCAAACTGAAAGTGGTAACTTCAGCATATGTAATTCGAAGTCCCCTGCCTGAACTGGGCGGTGGGAATGTTTTTTCCAAGGACAGTTAAGACAGTGAAAGTAAAGAAAGCATGAGTGTGAGGCCAGGGACCATGCATTAAAGTTTGTTTATACTGTATTTGAAGTTACTTATTTGAAGGTAAAGTCATCTCCATTTTGTTGTAAGATAATCAAAGTAAGACAGGGCTGGAGTTGAGATTTGATCACTGCGCTTTCACAGTGCTTAACATTATTTATCAGATTTAGAACTTGTGGACAGCATGCTTCCTAAGGAGCTACACTGGTTTTAAAAAGGAATAAATAGTATAGTGAACAACGGTTTAATATCAGGCAAACTAAAAAGGCCAAACTGTTGAAATGGACAGGGGAACTTTCCAGTGGCTGCTGTTTTATTCATGCACATTTCACTCTGGTTCTTATCTTGAATGTCCATATTTCTTTTATCATGTTCTTTTCATCAATCAAAACTAACTGATGTTATTTCATTATCTACCCATACACAGACCTCCTCCAGCAGAACCACTGGGTAGGTCTATCTCTCCAATACCAAACTCACTATGCTCCACTTCACAAGAAATCTGATTTTTCCTAGTGTAAAGAATGCCAGAAAAAGAACAGGCAAGCTTCCTAGACTGGGGCTAATTAGAAACACTTTCTGAGAAGCAGGACTTTGAAGTGTCTCAGTTGCAAATACAGGCATTGGAAGGTGAAAGCAGTTTTTTGTGAAAGCAGTTTTTTGTGAAAGCTAATTAAATGCTTGGCCACTCTGCTAAAGCTTCCTTTGAGAGCACAAATTAGTATCATTTACATTGCCTACTAAAAGATATGGCAAAGGCAACCAGTTCATTTTACATAAAGCACCAAACTACTATTGGATGGCAACTGTCACTGTTAACCTAGTCCTGACTTGAAATAGACCTTGGAGGCAATGAGCTCTGTACGTCCACCAGCTGTGCCCTGACACCAGCACCCCTGGGATGTACAGCTGCTTCTCTGGTCCCTCCAATGAGAGCCAGAGCTTTGGCCACACAGCACCAAGGCTGTCATGCGCCTTGAGGCAGATAACAAAGAGCACAGACATGGTTCACCTGCTTGAAACAATGTGCACAGCAAAGTGGGACCAAAGCAGCATCTCAGCATGGGAAATTTGTAAAGAGGTGCCCCAAAAACTGATGGCTGAAAAGCATGATCTTATTTACACAGTCCACACCTGTTAGTAAGAGCTAACTCTTATCCTTAGGACATTAGGACACACCCTTACTGGTAGATTGGGACAGTTGGGCAAGCTGAAACCCTGTTTCTAACCTTTTGCACAGCCATGAAGGATAGAAGGAGTAACTGTGACTTCCAGTAGTTACCAGTGCTGAGTTACTTCATGATCAGCTGAGATTATTGCCATCAAGACTCAGGTAATACCTGACCTGAATATCCCGTACCCTTCACAGCACTGGAACAAGCAGTTACCCAGGGTCTAAACTAGACATAAATGCATACCCGTGATAAAATCAGGTGTGCAGCTCCTCACTCACATTTCTCAGTGAGAATACAGCTCTGAGAATGAGTGAGGCAACTCAGCGAGGCAACTCAGCACTGGGGGAAAAAGAAAAGAAGAGCCAAGATATTTTTGAAATTTGGCACAGAGGAATTGAAGTTTCTGAACTGAGAATGTTCTTCCTACTTGAAATGTAAGGAGTTTAAAGAATGNAATGCATACCCGTGATAAAATCAGGTGTGCAGCTCCTCACTCACATTTCTCAGAAATGTAAGGAGTTTAAAGAATGATGAAATTTGCATTCTTATCTTCATCCCTTCCACTTTCTCCAAACAGTTCTAGGCATATAAATAGAGAATACAACTGCCAGTGGGAGCCAGGGGTCTGAATATTTTATACAAAAGGCAGCAAATGAATTAGCCTTTCCTACAGTTAATCAGAAGTGAAATGCAGTGTCTTATCCCAAGGCTTACCTTGGTTGAAATCTCACAACTGCTTCCTGGCATCTGAAAGCCCCATTCTGTGTGCAGTCATTAGCTGAGGATCCAGCCTTCCCTTGCTGCTCTGAGAGGGCTGGCAATGCACTTTCCAGCTCCTGCACAAAGGAAAAAAAAATAAATAAGTTGCATGCATGTCAGTACCAATCAGGCTTAGCTGAATAATTTGCTTTAAGAAAAAGGAGCTCCATGAGACCGGATACTGATTGTGATTTTTTTTAGTATTTTTTGGTGATAATCTGTAAACAACGAGAAAAGATTCTAAACAAGGTCTTCTTTTTCTGTAAGTCATTTTTTGAAACCAAAGCAGACTGTAGCCCATTTTCTGTTTATTAGTTAGGTGACAGTTGTCATCTTCTGAGCTAAGAGGTGCTACACACAAAGTTCAGTATTTTTTTGCTTACATATACACTCACATTTCTTTTGAAAATATTTACTCCCATTTGAGTAATATTCTATTACTTGGGCATCATCAGAAATATTTTGTCTGAAAAAGCAAATGCAGTTTGCTTAAATAAAATTTGTCACGTTCAACCAGTTTCCTTTTGCTCTTTCCCTTCCATAGCATATGCATAGCTTTATGACCAGAGTATTACTGCAGGAGTGAGAGGTAGCAAGGAAAAAAAAGGTGACATCAGTCAACCTGCCACACAGAAAATAAAAAGGCAGCTTAGTCAACAACTCGAGGAAGGGAGTAGAAATTAGAAAGGTATGCATTTTACTCCAAGCTTCTGAAAACTAGCTGTAGGGCTGTGACAAGATGTGTTCAGCACATCTTTTATTTCCTTACCTATAAAACGAATTATAATTATTCCCTTGTATTGCAGAGGGTTAAGTTAATGAAGTTCTTTGAAAATGTCGTAATCAAATCGGGGCTTTCTCCTATTTCTTTATTAGCTTTTATCATCCAATATTTTATGCTAATAGTTTTCAAAATTAAAATACAATACGCTTGGCAAAATGATAGTGTTCCCTTCCCCTGGTAAAGCAACGTACTTTGCTCCAGTTTCAAAGCTTAGTTGGAAACATGGAATTCAGAAAGACTGTTTGGATGGGAACTGGGAGGGCTGAGGTCATTCTACATTTACAAAAACAATGGCTGCTTTTACTTCTTTCTTAGTCTGTTCCACCTTTACAATTTATGAGTGAAGCTTGCTCACAGATACATTGTATTTAAACAGAATTAAATCACACTTCCATAAAATTGGCAATTTTAGAAAAAGTTTTATAGAAAAAAACTGTAGAAAAATTTTTTTTATAAAAAAAAAAAGATTTTTAAAATATCTTTTATAAAAAGATATTTGCCCCAATGTTCTCTCTCCTCTCAGGAGAATTATTCCGTGCCCACCTCTCAAAATTAATGTTGAAGGACTAAGGGAGCTTGTAAAAAAAAAAAAAAACAAAACCAAAAACCCCAACAACTGATAAAAATAAAGTCTGATCACTGGCATTTTACTTCCTCTCCATGATGACATTTTAACTCCAGGATGTTTTTTGGATAAGTGAAGGTTGATTCCTCCTGTTTAGTCTATGAGATGAGTATAAAAAGCATGTTGAAATCTCTCTCTACAAAGAGGCAGCTGTCACCATCGTGACAGAAGGTACTCAGGAGGAAGCAGCCATGTGCTAACTCTAACACACGCGTCTGTCCATGGGGTATGTCTGCACTGCGCTTATTAAGTGCACACCTGCCCTGGGGCCAAAAGCACTTCCCCTGCCAGCTGAAGAGACCTGCACTATCACTAAATTAGGTTGCTTTGGAATCAGCCACTGCAGTAGGACTGACCTAGCAGAGGTTAATCAAGCTTTCCAACTATACTGACTGCCTTCAAGGGGCAAATTTCCAAAACGGACCTCCAAACCGGAGGCTGTCCTTTTTTCAGATTAGACATTACAAAGCTCTGATGATGTCAGGGCAAAAAGAGTGAAATCTTGACTCAATTTACTTGCAATACTCTTGCCTTTGTTACACTTTGTCTCCTTCAGAGCCTTCTAGAACAGTAGTCTTCCCTTTTCCACGTCTACTGTTTAGCATTGAATGAATGATATTTTATCCGGAAATGGTAATAACAATTTGGGTTAAAGCAGTACAGCTGGTTTTTGCAGCTGTCCTAGCTTTTCCATTACTATCTGGACATTATTTGCCACTAGTTATATCACAGAATGACACAGGGTTGAAAGGAACCTCTGGAGATCATCTAGTCCAACCCCCCTGCCAAAGCAGGTCCTCCTAGACCTAGTTGCACAAGAACTTGTCCAGGCAGGTTTTGAATGTCTCCAGAGTCAGAGACTCCACCACCTCTCTGGGCAGCCTGTTCCACTGCTCTGCCGTCCTCAAAATAAAGAATTTTCTCCTCATGTTTAGATGGAAAGTCCCATGATAATTGGTCAAAGAAAGTCAGTCCAGTTAAAGTGCAGAAACGAACCTGTGTTAAAGTAGTAAATTTGCTTCCAGAAGCCTCTTCTGCAACAAATACACCTCTCCAACATCAGTGGAGAGAACACGGCAATTCAAGATGCTTTCTGCTAGATGAAAGGGAAAGCTGAGGACAAGACTCTGTGCTGGTGTAAGTGCTTACTGGCAGACTTGATCTTTGAGGATTTGGGTAAGTTTTAGTTGATTTTTCTTTTATTCTTTTTTCTTTGTTGTTGTTGTTGCTCATAATAGGATGTTACGGAGGGAAACACCCTTGATGGAAACTCTGTTTCTTAAGAGCAAAGAAAACCATTGCTGATGCATCAAAGGTATCGAACAATATAGTGTTGTCTTCTATTGTATTTCTGTTTCTTCTTCACTATGGAGAGTGAAACTTCTATAACAAGGTACCATCTGGTAAGCAGTCTGTGAAGAGGGAAATCTCCAGGCATTGCTGAGAAGACTCAGTGCTGCATAATCACTACCATGATATTTGCTCTGTACACAAAATAATACATGAGCTTGGAAGCAGCCAAAAATTATCATCATGGATACGTATGTTGAGAGAAATCAACTTGTGTTTCACAAGCTAAAATTATTTTTAAATCCGTTTTACTTAAAAAAAAAAAAATCACATATCATAACCCATCTCTGTCAGGGAATCTGAATTACAGTAGAGGCATACAAACTTTTGCTCTGTTTACACATCACCTTAATCTGCTCTTGAACCCCAGAAAGAGCCCTGCACCCTTTATATGCTTTATCCAACACACAAACACTTCTGTCTCTCTTCAAATGCAAGCTCCATGCAAATAACCTACCAGCATTTGGGACTGCAGCCCTGGCATACCACATAGCAAATAGTCAAGATTAAAGTCCTGAGCAGAAGTACCTCCTACCCCTCCTGAAAATGCAAGTCCACACAAGAAAATAAACAGGTATATTTAATGGACAATGAATTGAATAGACTTAATCCACGATGGGAGGTATGGTTTAAACAGAAGCAGAGCATACCTAAAAATTGCAGTGGAACTTGCAGACTGCCTGACATGTCCATGTGGTTGTGTAACTAATGTGTTAACATTTGCTCTGTTGTTGTTTGGTTTTTTTTTTTTATTCCAGTTCATTTAAAATCACAATTTTAAGGCCAAATTACTGGAAGTTCTTTAAAATCCATGCAATTTGCCCGTTTAATTTATACACAAAACACAAAACTTCACACAGCAGTTTTCAGCATTCTCATCTCTACAAATTGATCGTTAAGCCTCCATTTCATTTTTATAGTCATTTACCTACATAATATGGCTTTAAAACTGAACTTTTACTGTCTCTACCTATTAGCGTGGTAGAGATACTAGCATGCTTAGTGTCACCTTATAGGTATGGCTCAATATCAATAATGAATTTGAGGATACCTTATTTGATAAACTATATTCATGACTCTGCACCAAAGCTGAGTGACAGGAGGAAGGATCAGGCAAGGGAAGCAGACCTTCCATTCCTCACCATCTGTTCTGACACTGACTCCCCAGAGAATGTTCTGAGCACATGCCTCCTACCTTTTGAAGTCAAATAAGTCTTAATTAATTTTATTTTCTATAGATTAACACTGCAGAATTGCTAAAGAAGCTCATGAAACCATAGGAAAGAAGAAACCAAGTAGCTGGAATACGGCGATGTAATCACATTCCAGAAGCTTGCCTCTCTTCCCAAACTTTGGAAAGGTTACAACTGCCCCCAGACCCAGTGCCTGCCCCCCAGAAAATAACTGCATACAATATCCAGGATATAGCTTTACTCTGGTGACATTTTATCAGCCGATAAATGACCAAGTGAAGTCATTTGATACTGTACTTTTATTAGACTTGGTCTTGTTAATCATCACTGTAAATTTACTAACTTTTTCGTCATCACTGTAGATTTACTAACTTCTTCTTCATCGAGACTTCATTGAGGGTACAGGACCACAGTACTACACTTGTGTCAAAAATATCAGAGGCACAGGAATCATGCTTCAGCAGACTGAGAACCTTGTGATGCTCAAAATCCCCAAGTTGGCCATCTTTCCTCTACTTCAATGCAACAGTCTGTTACTCCTCAGTGACCTTTCTACAATGGAAATCCCCTGGATTCTCACTTGTAGAAAGGCACACAAAGTTGGTTCCCATCCAAACAGACTTTAAACCTTCCAACGCATGCAGCAAACTTTTTTATCTTCCAATATCCTATTCTTGTCTTAAAGGGACAATTTTGTAAAAAAGGCAATGCATGGGCTTATACCACATAGGGACAAGTAGCAAAAATTTCCTTGGCTTATCAGAGCAACACCTTTAAAAGAGATACTGTCTCAAAAGCCCTTGAGGTAGCTGAAGATGCAGCAAGGCAAGCACTTGGGGTCAAGGAGTGTGCACATTCTTACTAATGAGAATGAAGTTTATGCAAAATGAAGGGCTTGGTAGATGCTTTCTCCAAAACAGCTTCCTTCTGCAAACCCTCCCAAGAGGCAAAATCTTTCCTCCTCAGCCAATGCAGACGTAGGATATTCATTGAAAAGTCATTCGTGTTACTAGGATACAATTCCCTCTATGAATGAGTGAAGTTCCTTTATGAAGGGATGTTAGTTTTGTGTTTGTGCTTTATATTACACTCAAAGCTCTACACCAGCTTTCATGCCTCAAGTACTCCCATCCAATCAAAGTGCCTACAGATCTTACCTCTTCCACTATGCCAGAGATGGGAGCAATGGGTAGTGTGAGGACCCAGCACTACTTTTGTGTTTCCTAATTCAAGCCCTTGAGTCACATGACAATTATCTGCCCAACACTGTTTTTCCTTCCAGAGGCTGCATACCTAAGTTACACTGGTATTTTATGGCAGTCTAATTATATACCCGAAAAGTTTCCCATGAAGGAATATCAACGTCAGTTAACCACTTCAGGCCATGTAGAATACCATCGAGTCACAAATGTGTGCTCTGTTCACTTCTGTTGGGTGAGAAACACAGGCACGACATACACAGGCAGACAGAAGACTCGGAAGTAGCTGACAGAGCAGCAGATGATCTATGAGACAGATCTTGCCCTGTTTAGGACATCATGACTCCTCTTCCTGATATGCCTCCACTTGCTCTTTATAGAGCAAAATTTCCTATTATTTTTCTTATCTACAGATAAACATGCACACCTCATCTCCCTGCAGCCTAAATAACATTTCCTAGAAAAGTAATACAGTTACAAAAAAAATCAGCAGTTATTACTTCATCTCAGGGATGAACTCGAGCAAAAATATGTAAGAAGATTAGGGCAAGAGCTGACATTGATAGTCCAAAAGAGACTATGATAATACCATTGGGATGCCACTTGCTTTTACTTTTCCTTCTGGGATTCAAAAGAATATTCCTCACTTGGAAGGTAAGACATGCCATCCAATATGATTAATTCCAATTACAAATTTGAAAAGATGAACCAATATAATTTCTGATCTACAGTGGATTCAAAGCACTTCAGAACACACTCTGCAAATTGCTATCCACAAACAAGAAGAGAGGAGACAGACAGAAAATAGCCAAATATATCATATATCAAAGAGGAGATGTAAATAGACATCTCTCAGGCCTTGTGTCTACTACAGGCCAACAACCTACCAACGTTAACATCAACTATCTTGGTTATGAGACTACTTCTTGTTGAGGGGTTAAACTTGGAGCAGAGCTCTATCCCTTAGACTGCACGAGACATGACTTGGGAAGAACTGGGGGAGAATAAAGGCATTTCCAGGAGCTGCTAGGAGGTGGTAATTCTGGAATCTCTCTAACAATGTACCTCCACAGACAGCAGCAGAGGCTTCTTCATTTTTAGCCTTCTTCTATAGCCTTTAGAAAAGTTACAGTTCTGCTTCCCTCAGCTAAACCCGGGAAGCTGGTGGGCAAGAGCACTGGTACCAGAATCTGCACTGGAATAGATTTATTATTTAAAGATGAGAAAAAGCAGAAAGTAAGATAAAGGGAAAGTATGAAATCTCCCCAGTGCAAGAGATCCTCGGTTAAACAAACAAACCAGAAAAAACCTAATCAAGTGCTGCAACTAACAAGATTTTTGCATTTGGTGCAAGGAGTCCCAGGAAATTTAAAAAGAGATGTCTGCATATCTTCAGCTATGCTCTCCACTCACTTCTGATAGCAGCAGCAACACACCCCTGGCTGGAAGAAATTGTCTGTTATTACAGAAGGGTTCCAGGACTCCAGGTCTCTAAAAAACAGGGTAGATTATTGTGGCGTCTCAGTCATATCATGTATTACCAGGGAGTCCCAGTTTTCATTTCAAAAAGTATATTTGCCCAGACACTGTGCCATAAACCTACCCTTGGTAAGCTTAGTTCTTTACCTGACTTTCCTCATGGCTTTTCCCATTTTCTAGTTTTGCAATGGGCTTGGGTTTTCTTAGCTTTAAGTTGCCCATCTCAGGCTTTAGGGCGTAGTCAATGAGAGCCTGCTGCTTGTGCTGCTGATTATCTTGCAAAGGCAGCTGCCTTTCCTCTAAGACAGCAGCGTTGTCCGGATAATTTTCTTTGTTATCATCATCTCTGTAAGAAAATAAAATGGAAATGTATCAGGCTGGATTTCAGACACCTGTCAAAACATTATGAATAAAGAACAGCAACAAGTTCTTAGCTATTCATGGCTTGTTAATTTTACCAAGTTGAGTAGTCTACACATGAAACACTGTATATGTTAGTAACATGAATCTGAGAGGCTGCTGTTTATTGTCAAATCAGAGGCTAAACTACTGTTAGGATTATTACACATTCAACTGTGGAGCCATTTAAATGAGACTTATTTTAGAGGCACTCTTTGGCTTCAGCCCTGTAGTTCATATTCCCTAAATAAACTCTGAAACTGTCTTTTTGATGCAGAAGACCTTTCCCTGTCCAATGATTCACATGAGGTTATAATCTCACAAAAATGCTGTTGGTTAGAAGAATTCCTTCCTGTAGTCACATTTTTCTTCTGACAGTCTCTGTTTTTGAGGGATTTTGGACAAAGTGGAGGAGGTAGGCATACAAAGTGAGGCTTGAACACCCATGTTTGGGTGGAATTGGCAAGTATCATGTGCTCCCAGTTCAGAGAAAAGGTCCTCCATGTAACAGCACATCTGGTGGTTTAAGCAGGTGCTGTTGCTCAGGGATGCTCAGGTAACCACTGAATCTGGGACAAGTATTTTCAATCCCCACCTAGCCTACAGAGTGCAATCTGTCCTAAGAAGACCTTGGTAGTCTTATCTACACCCAGTCAATCCGGCCTTGGACTGGTCTAATACCTTCCAAAGGGACCGTGTCCCTAGCACCATTAAGAAAGCCAACACAATGCAGAATGCGAGGCCCCCTGCTCAGCTTTAAGGATGAGCAGATGGGCATTACTGCTCTGAAATCCCTAGCTGCTGCTTAGTTTGCAGGTGGAATTTCAAATGCTAGCTTCAGCTGGTAAGATCCTAATGGTTAGCTGAGCGATGACCTTTCTCCTGGTGTGAAATTTTCACAACCAAGGGAATTAAGGACTACTGAATTAAACACCCCTGTGATTTTTTTAGAAAACATAACTTGCTAATTCAATGGTTTCTCCTAAGGATTCTAAACTGCCAAACTCACTTTCCATCTGTGGCCCATCAGCATCCAGATGGATTCTCACAGGGTGCCTGTGGAGTTAAACACCATTGCTGCCCAAACCTTCTGCAAGTGTGCTCCGAGGCAGTTGTTGTAGTTACCTGGTAGGATGCTTTATGTCCCACAGGCATTTCAACAACGTGCAGAAGTGTTGCTAATTTTAAGGTATCATCTGATTTTAAAATCTTTCTGAAATGTTAAATTGCATCCTCTAGCAATCAAAATATACTCACAGAGCTATGACAGACATGTGACTCAAGAATACTTCAGCTAAATAACAATTTGAACCATTTTTTTTTCACAGAGACTCTCATCAAGGAGAGCATATCTTTGCACAGTTGCAAAACTCTGCTTGCTACAACTTTGTACCAGCTGCTGTACAGTAAAATTAAATGTATTAGCATCAGAGCTGCATCTGAATGAAAGAAATATGATGTGAAGAATGCAGACCACAATATATTTATTCATATAACAACAGTAATTAATAAAAATATAGTTTTTAAAAATAATTTTTAATACTTTACCCAAAAGTATTCAAGACAAACATGCATTTCCCAGAAATACTAATAGCCTTAGCAGGTAATACAACAGAAATTCTGCATTCCCTTGAGAATAAAGGTTTATTTCTAATGGTTTAACAGAAGCACTCTGACAGCTTTATTGGTTGCCAATGCATTTCAGACAAAATTTGCAGACAAGTACCTGGGGCTGGAACTGGCTGCTTGCTCTTCATGTACAGAGTCTGAATTCCCGTCACACCTTGAAAACAGATACAAAATAATGGCTGATTTTCTGCCAGCTGTGGAAATTTAGCTTTTACTAACACGACAGTGCAGCTCAAAGTATAAACACATTTCTCCTTCTCACACCTTGGTCGGGTGTCACTCAGTGCCATAGCTGCTCCATGGCAGCCTAAATCTCAGAGGAAGAAGAGGACTTGAGATAAGAGTACCTGATTTGTTATGTCTTTTTCAGCCAAATGGAAATAACAATGACAAAGAATTCAGATGTTACCATAAAAATTACAGGAAAACTACAGGAAATTCTGTATTTTAAGAGCTTACAGTATACTTCATATTTAAAAAAAAAAAAAATTAGAAACAATTAAGCTAAGGGTATTTTTGTCCTAGACCCACAAAAATATGAAGTATATTAGAGGAGTCATACATTATGCAGCAGGAAAAAGAATCCCAAAATAAATTACAAAGCGATCACTAGTCTTAAAAAGTGAAGGAGCAGAAATTTTTAAGATGCCTGAAGAATCATAACAAATTACATCCTCTTAAATTACAAACAACAGAATTGTCATAAGGCTGCCTAATCAAAAGAGAAGTCTGGATAAATATGCCAACGACTCAGCATTGAACACTATTTTGTGCAGCCTGGGTGAACTTAGCAGAATGATGTAACTCCAAAACCTATGAGCAGTATTTTATTCCTTCAAATAAACATACGTATATAGGCATACACTCCTTAACATATGCATGCAGCGGTATTATTTCTAGGAAAAAGTCAGGGCCCTCTCCTCACCCTCTGTTCATACTCACAGGGCACAGACACTAAGCAGGCCTGGATCACTGGAAGTTTGCTGGCAGAGAAATCTTTTCATTATGAGGGAAGCAGCCTGAACTTCCGCTGACTTGTTAAATTTTCAGAAGAGCTGCTGTGCTTAGGACAGAGTACTTTAAATGATAAATTCATAGCTCTGCATTGCAATTTGATGGCAAGGTTTTTAATATATTCCTCTTTCCCACCAGTCTTCTGCTGGTATCTTTATCAAAAGCCACACTGCAGCAAAAAATATTTAAAGGGACATTCAAGTGCTTACACTTCCTGAATTCATCAGCATATGGATGAAAGCATTTGCTGCTTGCAACTGAAATCTATATCTACAGTTGCAGATCACTCCTAGTCACACAATATTGCTGCAATGGGTGTAGTTCTCCCTACAAGACAAAGTAGGATGACAGGCAGAAAACAAGGGTTGATGTACAAAATGGATAAACTGACTGTAGAAATCCAGTTGCCTTTGCCTCCTGGAGCTAGTCACTCCTTCTTCTCTGGTCTTTCACTAATTACCTTATGGGTCTCTGACACCAGCAAGGTGTGAGGGTAGCACATACTGGAAGTATGAGGAAGAAAGTCCTGTCCAAAAAAACCAACCAGAAACCTGGATGGAATACACGGTGGAACAGTTCAGAGGGAGAAAAACATAGTAAGGAAGTACACTGTGGGGAGACTGTGCCAAGGTCAGAGCTGGATTAACAAAAGTCCCAGCACAGATATGAGAGTAGGGTAAGATGCCACCAGGTGTGCTATGCACCATGGGACAAGCCACAGTCACAAAGCCCAGGGACCCTCTAAAGGTACAAACTCTCCCTCCAGCATGTGCCACGGGAAGAGTAGATGAGAGGAAGCAGCTCTGCTACCAGCTTCACTCATCTTCTCCTCTCACCAGTGGCCACATTTGGCAGCCTTCAGTGGTCAGTGACCATTTTAATGACTGGAAACAGTCTTCAGAGGGATGATGGGTGACTGAGCACAGCCAAATCTATGTGTGCATACATGTGCGCCCACCCCTTAACTTTGGGAAATGCACTGAGTGTTGCTTTCCCTGAGCTGGATGTAATAAGGTGATCTTAAGAAGCAGAGATCCTAACTCAGCATTCAGCAACCAATAAAAAGCATAAAAGAAGACAAAACTTATAAGCAACATAAAAGAGCGTGATGAAATGTATTTGAATGACCACATGACAGTAGATAGGAAGCATAAGCAATAATAAGAAGAGAAGACTGTGTCTATCATGTAGTAAAAATATTGTGAGGAAGTTCAGAAGCAACACACTCTGAAGTGTCACACAAGACGGTGCTTGAGGGTAAGGTCATAGCAGGACCTTTAAAAAGATGAATCCATGATATGATGCAAATATCCATCATTAAAGCACACAGTATTTTTATCTTGGCTTCTTTAAAAAATGCAGCTTACATGTTCATGCTGCTTGTCTGCACATAACACAGAAATACACACAGTCCTCTCCTCTCACTAATGAATCGTAAATCTTGTTGTCCAGCTTTAGTGATGTTGAACAGATAGAGGGATATTCTATTCAAGAGTCTGATAAGTTTTGTGAAAGCTTGTGGTCATGTAGTAGAGTTCTCATCAACCCAAAAACTGGAGCAGCATCTCACTGATTCCTAAAACATCAGAGAACATACTAGAACAGCTTCAAGTCATAAATCCATATAGGTTGAAGTTTACACTGGGCAGCAAGAACATCTTTTGACAAAACCAGTGATGTGAATCCTTTTCTTTCAGGGCCCAATCTAAACTATGACTGATGGATATGTCTCCTAAAAATGAGTACATCCATTACTGATCTTATAGCACTGGCCAGAGTCAGGTCAGAGAAAGGATCCCAGTCTAGATGGACTGCTGCTCTGATTCTTTATTCTACAGCCTCTGTATGTTTCTTGCAAGGATCTCTGGTTTAATGGGATAAGTATTTTTTAATTTTCTTCCACTTTTGCCTTTCCATAGGATCCATTTCAGTATGACTTGAAAAGTGCTCCCCTTTGCTAACTTGACCTTTAAGATGTTCACAGGGACAACATCTAAACCAGGCTGCATTCATGGCTTGCTTGAAGCTTAGCAACCCCAGGCACTTGTCTTGTCTCGAGAAATGTTCCTGAAAGTATTGTATCCCTGATTTTATAGCATTCAGGAAGCCCTAATTTTGCCTTTGCCACAAGTAAAGACAGAAATTGTCAAATGGGGATGTCTAAAGTTGCCTGGCAAGCTCTCTCTTTATTCTGCTAAATAAAAGTTGTTGCCTGCAGGAGGCGTGGCGACCTGGTTCAGGAACGGCACGTCGGCCAACCCCAGGCCACTCAGTCCATCAGCTCGCAGACACCAATGTGGTGGACGGTAAATGGTGTTTATTGATAGATAACACGGCATTATATAGTCAGGGTTTACAACATCACTTCTGTCCGCTTACATCCTGAACTAAGTGCTAAACGCTATTGGCTATAGGGAGAGGGGGGCCCTATCTTTCCGTACATCGCGAGATCTTCTGGTCGCCAGACCCTAGACTGCACAAAAAGTAACCTATTTTCAGATATGGCCAGCACAAACAACTAGTGCTGAAATCAGTAGGAATAGTGTATCCTCAGCAGTTCTCAAAATCAGGCTTTGGGAGGAGGATCTAAACAGGGTTTAGGGAAATCAATTCTGGAAACCAAGTTTGTGCATTGGGACAATGCTTTTCAGATGTCATTGTTCACTTGCTTTGTTTTCTAAAAGCATATTTCTACTTCTGTGTTTGGAAGATAAGATTAAAAATTAAAACCCCTTAAATAGAATGAACAACAGCTTACATGACGGAGGTTTGCCCTTCAGGCAATGTCTGGCCAGTCCCAGCTCTGCCCTGCTACTGTCTCTCAGTTCAACAAAGCACTATGGGCACCCCTCTCCCTTCCCCTAGGGGCAGTGGTGGCACTGACAAGTCAGCTTTTATTCTATCCTGGCCCTTGTCTTAATGGTTACATGAAGCATCACAGAGAAGGGCCATCATCTCCAAATCCCAGAAACTTCAAAGATGAAGCAGAGACAGGGGCTGCTCCAGGGGAATCTTCATGGAAGCAATGGATGTACTTAAGGACAGAGAGGTAAAGGTAAAGAGAAAAGGTAAAGAGAAAAATGTACTATCCATAATTTGGTTATTCTTCTTGAAGGGCAAGAACCTTAGAATTTTAGAGACCAGAATTCATCATTTAACTAACAAGGACACAGGAAAATAATAAAAAGTTACCTAATGATTAGTCAGCTTCCATTAAATCTTTCCATACTGCCACAATCACGTTAAAAGAATGACAAAGTTAAAACAATAAATAAAGTAAGGAAACGTAAGCAAATAAAGTGAGAGGGAAATTATTTGGATCCTTATCAAATCTTACTTTTTTGTCATGGTTGTGACAATACTTAGGTATGGCTCAGAATGTATCCTGTCCCCACAACACTTAGGTAAACATCTCACTGTCCAGCTAGGGCTTTTTAAATTATGGGCATTTTAGCCGTGTAAAGCTTACCTAATACATAAACAAATCTACAAATAATTTTCTTCCTGAGAAACTGCTTGGCACTCTGCTGCTTAAGAATCTTCCCTAAAGGCTTTTGAAACAATCAAAAGCATGAAAAAAATAATGTAGAGAAAAAATTGAGTTGTTTTAGACTGGAAGAAAACAAAAACCATTTAATCTGCAATGGTTCCTAGAGCCTTTGCTTTTCTAACTTTCTAATGTTTTCCCTTGTGCTGTTCTGTTGTCTCTGTAAAACAGCAGCAACAAAAAAAAATTAACATATATATCCTTATGATCATAACACATGTGAAAGGCCTTCTAATGACTTTATGGGATTAATCACAAAGACATTACGTATTTGGTACTTGGCCTGTCTAAATAATGGTAGTTATTTTTTTCAAAATACTTGAAAAAAATATTTTTTTCTAATAATGCTTGCAGGAAGTACAGTCCATGTGTTCTTAAAAAACTGACATGCTTGTGTTTTTCAAGATCATCAGTACCAAAAATGAGCAATTTTTTCACAGGAGATTTATCCTACACTGAAAAACATGCATTTAAACATATGTGATGCGAATCAGATATATTCTCCCTGAGAGGTATTTCACTGCTAGATGGTCACAGAACATGTAAAGGCAGCTGCTTCATGCAATCTTTCTCACACAGTCAATAATATATCTAGATTACAGAAAACTGAATCAAAATACATGACAGACAGCTTGGGACTTCTCACAGACTGCTTACGATTATTTTCTACAGTAACTATTCTCATCATTCTTATATAAAAATAAGGACATCTTTAAAGTCTTCACTTACTCTGCTAAAGCTCTCGGGTTGAAGGAATTATCTTGAATGCTGAAACAAAAACAAGAAAACATCAGATAAATCAACCAGGCAGGCAGGCTCCCTGTATCCTCCTCAGTTGTAGGAACACATGCACAAACATGGCATTGCAAGGCAACCCTCTGTGTCAGCTCTACATGCACGGCTGTACCTTCGGCTGCTCTGCACATGCTCATAATCAAGGAACCGTAGGGATTAGCCCTACACCGCTCACAAAGCCCATCCAGCAGCACTGGGAATTCATACAGGGATGCAGGTAGTCTGTGAGGCTCAGAAAGGGATCATATTCCTTTATAACTGTAACAGGGCTGCTAATAAAGGCTTAGGGTTACAAACGAGTATTTGGCATTTTGTCCTTTAAACATTTGCTCTGTGTAATTGGCTCATCAAACACAGTTGTTTTTATTACTTAAATAGGGCTGCTCAGCTAAGAACGCTGGAGTTTTTTATCTTCTTGTTTAGTGGTCTCTTACACACTCAGTTCACGGCCAAACCCCTGGGGAAGCTGTGAAAAAATAATCTGGCAGCAAGGACAGTTGAAGTAGCAAAAGGTTATTAAGCTAACAGCAAGCAATAGATTAAATCATTCCTATGAAAGGAATAGGCAGCTGAAATCCTGTGACAAAATGTTTCAAACCTGAAGTAATACATTCAGTAGGGGTCAGCTCAGGACACTGTAAACTGCTGGGTTTGAGGCAGCAGTGGAATTCCCCCTCCGACACCACCTCTCAAATTCCTTAAATACACTGGTGGATCATCCTGAAATCTTTTAGCAGCAGAAAAAAAAATATCCTACTGCTACATACTAGAGCTAAGATTTTGGATTTTGTATGAGGGGAGGAGAAGGCAATGCAGGCAGCAGTGTTTTATGAGCACTCCTGGTTTTGACAATGGCACCTGGTGGATGACAGCACCAGGCAGAGCAGGGATACCCAGAGGGGCAGCATCCTCCCTGCAGAAGCTGGTGCCACTGCATGGTGCTGACACACATTTCCCAGGCAGCAGCAGCAGCAGCCAGGAGCCACAGCCCTAACAATTTCCCTTCTCTCACCAGCAGCACTAATGATGTATCTTAACTTCACATCTTCCCAGCCTTCCCACCTGCTTGTACACACCATTTTGGTCTTTTTCTTCCCCCTGTATTTATACATATATGTCAATTTTTACTATTGCATGAATTAGCTGGGGTCAGAATATCACAGCCAGTCTATGGGGTCTTCTGCACTACAAAGTAACAAGTTTTGTGAGAGAAGGGTGAACAGAAAAACTAAATTTAATTGTTAGAATTTGAATCTTGCCTTAGACCTAAAGGTTTGATTTTTTTTCTTATCCTGCTTCCACTTTCTTTGGTCTGACCATACAAATATAAATTTCTTTTGTTGTTTCCCTATTTGCAGAAGAGTACCTGAACAAAATATACACTCCTAGCTGTTGTGGCAATCAAAAACTCAATTCAGATACTGAAATAATAGAGGGTCATTTAAAAATCTGATATTATTAATAAACCTGGTTCAGAATGCTTGAGTGCTTGACTCTTCATTTTTAATGTTTAGGCTAGGTTTACAGCTAGCATTTCAAGTGTGTTATGGAAGAATCACAACTTTTTATCATAAAAAACACATTGATAAGCATCACAGATTGCTTGGAGTGAAGCTTAAAGAGAAATCATGTATTTATCTCCACTCCCCTGTGTTCACCCACACAAGAAATGGAGTGAACACAGAGTGTTCTTATAACTTCTCTGTTTCTATGTGCAAAAGTTACGGTCAAGTTCTCTGTAAATTCATGCCCTGTGCAAATCTACTGCAGGGCCTTGTTTCTATTACTAATAGCATGGTTATAGAATATTACCGGAATACAGGGTTGCTTTAGGGTGAGACCAACTTTAAAATGTCATCACTTTTCCATTGTTTTTCTGAAGTTCAGTGCTACATAGCTGTTGCTAAATCTCTTCTAGGCAATCCCTTCACATTTATTTCAGGTCACTCACAAACTTGCGCTTGATTTAAACGTGGTGCTTGACCAGTGTTTTTGGATAGTCTCTTCTTGTAAGGTTGTGAAAGCATCCAACAAATAATAAATATCACATAAAATAGAATAGTATTAATAAATACATGAAAATAAAGGACAACTAAACCAAAGATGCTGTTTCAGAGCTAATCTCCCACTCACGTACTTGGAGCCATCCTGCTCCTGGGGGAACTTGAGGAAGGATCTACAAGTAGACTCACAATAACTTATTTTCCTCACAGAAAGAAGTAATATCACTTTAGGGGCAAAAGCTCATTTCACCAATGATGTTGGCTTGGGCCAGGTGGCTGAACCCACTTCCTTTCACCTCCTTCCTGTCCACGTGCTCTGTGTGAGATGAGAGCTGGCAAAGAGACCCTGGCCTTACCCTACCTCACAGGGGAGGGCCAAAGATGGTTAAACCCGCATCTTTGCTTCCTTCTAAGTTCTAGGCACAGGGAAAATCTAATACTGATATTATCTCCTCATTTTTCATAATGATATTAAAGTCAATTAGGCCTATAATGCTATAAAACATCACTCTTCAATATACTGAAATCCTCAGTGCGTGAAATAAGTTTTAGACTTCATGGCGGAGCAGATGTACTTTTAAGGACTTTATATTTTTGAAGTAATTAAAACATATCTTTCAGAAATTCTGAAAATAAAAGCTTTTAAATCAGTTTTTCCTTATTTATGCCAGACATTTTAAGTGATTCATATTTTTGCAATATCATATCTAATGGAAAAACACCTTCTCTGTTAAAAAGCTGCCCATTTTGTACCCAGCTTTGTTCTTACCCTCTTTATCATATTTACAAAGATTCTAAAGTCTCTAAGTTTCTGGGAAAGTTAGTATTTCTGCATTTAATAGCTACTATCTAATGACAAATTCAGTGTGATCCTATAGGGTGTCATTAGCATTTATTACAAGGCCATTATCTTTATTATTATTTGTCATTCCACAGAGGCCAAATTGCTTGTGCTAAAATTGCTGCATCAGAGGCAATTACATTTTGAACTATGGTTAGGCTGTACAAGGGAGCTGTGCTAGATGCTACAGAGGGACGTGAGAGATGGGGTATGACATGCTGTGCATGACAAGGAGCCCAAGAGCTCTGCGAAGAAGTTACTCATGTTCCACCACCCAAACAAAGGTAAAGTTGGAATGAGCTGACAGATCTCCCCAACTGCTGCCTCTCTGGATGAAGTCAAGTCATCCTTGCCGGAACTCTGAGCTGAGCTCAGAGACTCATAAAAACATTGAGCAAATTTGTTTGTGGTGAAGTATGTGTGTTCCTGCCTAGTAGCAATACCTCGAAGTGCTCCAACAGTTCTTCATCTCCCTCTCAAATGGTACCAACAAGCAGCTATGCTTACTCTTACCTGTATACATCCACACAAAGTGCTTGCATGGCCAAAACATGTTCAGCTCCAGCAAGGAGCAGATTAAATATGCTTGCTTGGCAGGTCACACTGCTACTTCTGAGGTCACACTTACAACAGAACACCTTTATTTAAGTAGAAAAACTGAGGGACTCTGCAGGAACTAATATCTGCCTTCAGCAAATCCATTCTCTTCCAACACACAGGACTTTCTTATGGGATAAGAGCAGATATTTTTCCAGGGATCATGCTGCCCCGAAATGTTAGCACTGTGGACTGTTCCAGTGCCTTGCCCTTTCTTCAAAAGTGATTCTGCAGGATACTTTTGCCATTTTCCAGTCAGTGAGGCATGAAACCAAGGAAATGCCATGTGAGAGAGAAGTCACGTGACTCTTCTCTGTAGTGATAAATACTGAATGCTACACTCTGCGACTCAAAATATTCATGAGTTCATTGATTGCTTTCTTGACATGCAGTCTGCCTTTTTATGGGTAACATTCTCAGAGACACCAGAAAAAATCTTAAGACAAATTAACCCAAAATATAGCAATTAGATGAAGGAGCTGGTTGGTGAGCACTCAATGCAGTTTCTGTATCTTTGATTTTTCTCAGTGACCTAATTAGCACATCAACCGAGTGAATGGACCTGGGGGGAAAAAGCATTCAGCTGATCTTGCTGTATGTCTTAAAATGCACAGACAAGAAAAGACTCAAGATGAGCATAACTGCAGACACAGTTGTCACAATCCAGTCCAGGACAATTCCATAAGGTTTATGTGTGTTGGGTTGGATAAAGCTTTGTGCAACCACAGAGACCTTCAGGGTTATATTTTCTGAAGATATTTCAGTGCACAATCAAACCCCACGTACTTCCTTACTCAAGCCTTCTAAACAGTGGGCCCATGACTCCCATACACACTCCCATGGTACACCCAAGACAGGACTGAGCCTTGTAGCTCAAAAGGCATAGTCATACATCAGTCAGATCCCTGCTCTTTTACAGGGAAAAATATCATGGAAATGCACAATTTTCTGCAGACTGGAAATTCTGATTTGTGAATTACTTCAATCCCATTGCTTGGGTTACATTTCAAGCACTAACTCTGCCAGCAGGGGAACCTCCCAGGAACATGGCTAATCACTGGGGTGGGGAGGCACCATTAAGCTTCCTGCTGGAAGGCTACACTGCTCTGGTTAATTAGCATAACCCTACTTTATATAGGTTTGCTGACTACTTTCTGCCTCTATGTTCGTTATTAAAGAGCAAGGTGCTTTGTGAAGTCCCATCAGCTCTGCCAAAAATCTCTGTAGAGATGCCCAAGAATCATCATCCAGCTGACGCTGTGTGATAAACACAACTGTACCAGTCAAATTGGTGCTAGTGACTGAGCCAGTGACTGCAATCAGCCACTGCAGATAAATTAATACTGCCACTGATGACAAAACTATTTCCATCAAGTTTACACCAAAGCCAGGCTAGACTCAACACAGCACTAATTCAAAACCAGTTTCTCCTCTGAGCATTGCAAGATGGGGAATAATACACACGTGCTCCCATTAATTCTGCTGAGGTGTCCACAATTCTTCAACAGATCACTACAACTAAAAGTAAATATTTACATTTTAGAAGCCTTGATCTTTTCCACCACTTATGTAACAAAACATCAGAGTTGCAAGAACTACCTGCCTAATGTGCCTGCAAGCTCACCACACTCAGTTTGCTTGTGACAGGAAGAAGAGAAGAGAAGCAAATAAACACAAAAAATATACTTCTTCCCTGAAGCACAGCGTGTGTGAAGAATGCATTTAGATAACGGCAGCAGCAGGAGTTTTTGTTTTGTTTTGCTGTGTTTGTTTTGGTGGCAGTGGCTTTTTAAAACAGTGTTCCCTCTTTTTTGTCTGAGCTATCTGATGGTGCAGGAGTGCTGTACGGTCACGTTCTTCCTTTACGCTCCCAGTCTGGTTATTTCAGAGGCTTGCTAGTAACAATGGGAAACATTAACAGTATTGATTAGTATTACACATAGTAAAGTTATTAAGAGGAATAAGCATTTGTGAACATCAAATGAAAGAAATCAACAAAATTAAAGACAGACAGAATTAGGAAGTTCCACAGTTTGTGTTTGTTCATCTGAAGACAACCACAGAGAATAGACAGATCAGCCATGAAGAGATTTTGCTCTCAAACATTCAAGAATTTCCTCTTCTTTCTCAGAATGCACATCTTGCTGAACAATTTGAATGTGATGATATAGGCAGAGGACAAATTGTAATTTATGAGCGAGAATTCCAAATTAAGACTTAAATGTATAGTTTTCCCAGCGTTTTCCAAAATAAAACGGAAAGGTGAACTTGAGCTAAACTAAACCACATTCTCAAAAAATTGATTTAAAATGGGAAAATCAAGCAATGAGATGCTCATACATTCAAAAAACAACAATGTCTTTTTCCGTTGGGTCAGTACATAACTGGAGCCACACAATGTAGCTCTTCTTAAGCCCAGACACAAGAAAGGAATATGCAAGATATGTATGATCCTTGGCTCTTTCTTGGGGAGATAACTGTTTCCATCTAAAGCAATGTCGATTATTCTGGGTAATCTACTTTCTTTCTGAAAGCAAAGAAAAACAAGGAAGTACACAGTTTTTTTTCCCAGATTTCCCTTTGCAGATCTTTTCCTTACCACCTGGGAATCCAGTTGTGTAACCTGTGTGCACACACACATGCATGCGTGTATAGACGTGTTTATGTTTGTTCCATACATCTGTTCACAGAACCACAAACCTGTAAGACTTCATCAGTTTTTGCCTTTTTCCATATCTGTTTGTAGTTGTATATTACTTCTGAGGTACTTTGCAAATCTTGTTCACTACCCTCCATGTAACTAGCAGACTAGTACATATTATCTTTGTTCAGCTGTAGCTTTATCTTCCCAGCAGCTCAGAAGTCAGAATGATATAAAACAAAATCTATACCAATGTAGAAGTCACATAATAGAACAAACTTACAGCAATTGTTGCCTAATGTCAGAGCAGTGATATATAGGCAACACCTCTTTAATTAGCATTATCAAAGAGCTCCATTATCAGCAATTGTATGTTTTCAAAGGGCACCTGGCCCCCTAGGCATGCAATGTGCATCAGACAACCACTGATATGTCCTATTGGTATCTGAGGGACAGGTTGGGTAAGATTAAAAACAGATTCACAATGAATCCCCTCTAAACCTCTTTCTAGTTTACAAAACGTGTGTGTGTATTTCTAGCTCTGACTACAAGCAGAAAACACCAATAGGTTCTCTCAGGGGGCTAGGCAGTTGTACCTGGAGTCCATGCAAAGCTATGCAGGTTTAAACAACCCAAGGATGCTGCCCACAATATTTATAGCCCAGCAGGGCTCATCCCTTTGATCTGATGTCCCTGAATGCTTTTTGGGTATATATAAAGCCAGACAAACCCCTTAAGTCCTTAAATGTTTCTTTTTCATAGCTTGTTTCCTGCTTTCTATTTTTGTTGCACTGCCGGAAAATCTAACTGGTACAGATTATGAAGCATTAATGTATAAACTAATCAGAGATATGAAATGTAAAACTATGCCAGTATATGCCACTTAGCTTCAACACAAACTACTTCCTATTTATGAATTTAGAACATATTCAGATAGTTCTGAGTAATCACTACTGTTTGTGTGACACTGAGAATGATTAGTAAAATTCAGAAAGAGAATAGTAATAATTGCAGTTGCAAAAGTATAAACTGTAAGGTAAGACACTTGTAGCACAATAACCAGAACTACTTCTCATCTGGAAACAAAAGAAGACATGGGCAGTAGCACATGGATTTTTAGGAGTGAATTTAACTTTATACTGCACTACTCTACGCATTTGAAATACCTGAAAAACTAAAGATAACATTGCTTCTTACATCTGAAATAAACAAGAAATGTCCATTTGAACACACAAGATAAAACTGTACAAGAAACATGATCCCACAGAGAGCTTTTTAACCCCATTCACTGCAGTCAGTATCTTTATACATACGAATCTTGTTACTCCTTTGCTGAATCTTTATTAATTTCAGGGGCTTGAAGGGCCAGAAGAGAAGTTGATGTTGTTAAGTCAAAACCGATGCAATGTGTTTGTTTACATGTCCTCTTCTGAACTTGCTGCATGTGTCACAAAAATATAAAACCAAGACATATTCAACTTCCCACAGGCCTGTCTGGAGCCCCCTCTGAGCCACAGTAAAAGCGTACCAAGAACTGTATTTAGTTAACTATTTCTGGCTGTCAATTCAGCATTATGTTTTTTCACAGCTATCTTACCTGTCATAAAGAGGAAAAGCCATCCACATGGCAAGTGATTTTGGACAGGGAGAAAAAAAAGAAAAGAAAAGAAAAGAAAAGAAAAGAAAAGAAAAGAAAAGAAAAGAAAAGAAAAGAAAAGAAAAGAAAAGAAAAGAAAAGAAAAGAAAAGAAAAGAAAAGAAAAGAAAAGAAAAGAAAAGAAAAGAAAAGAAAAGAAAAGAAAAGAAAAGAAAAGAAAAGAAAAGAAAAGAAAAGAAAAGAAAAGAAAAGAAAAGAAAAGAAAAGAAAAGAAAAGAAAAGNAGGCAAGTGATTTTGGACAGGGAGAAAAAACAGAAAAGAAAAGAAAAGAATGAGTTAGGCAAAAAGAATGAAACTGGTACTGAAGACATAAGAAAAATCCAGAATAAATACAACAAACAACATAAGCAAACAATCACAATGTAAACAGAGTTGTGGTGGGCAAGTGTCCCTTTACTTCTGGGCTTTATTTTATCGATTTTTGTGGGGGTTTATGAAGCTCCTGTTGCTCATTCTCATTTCCGCTGAGAAAAATGCATCATAACGAATCCCACCATTTATTTTTCCTAGAGTTGTTTTTCTGATTTTCTACTCACTATAATGTATAGTCAATGACCTTTTTAAACCACTGATTCAGACTATTAACTTTTCCAATATCATGATCCACTGACATCAGAAAAGTCTCATCAGTTATGCCCATATGCCCCTGCACTTGTATTTCACTGAAATGACATGAGTGAGCCACTCAATAATAGCAGCCACAGTCAGTGGTGAACTCCTGCCCAGCTTCTACCTTACTGGTTTAATTTCTTCTCATAGCAAGTAGTCCTACTCTATTTGGCTTCTGTTTCTATACAGGCTCATGATCTATGCTAATGTCCTACCACCTACTATTTTAACTTACCAGAAGGACAATGCACTATTCCTCAGCACAGAGAAGTTTGTCCTTTCAAAGGTCGAGAAAATGTTTAACTGAACTCGTTTTGTTTTGGTTATCCCAGTAAGCAAAACATTTTTCTTTTTTCTTTCAGCTTGAGGGAAAGACAGGAAATTCTCTTTCACCCAAATATACATTCTCGACAAATTATGTATTTCAACACAGTGAAACAGCCAGGAAAAGACAAAGAACTCTACAGAAATTAAATAATACAATTCTATTACATAATATTCAGCTTTGTGGCATAAAACCATAACCATACAGAAAATAAAAGTAACTGGCACAGAGACATCTTATACATGTTTGAATTTACCTTCCCATTACTTAAAACATATTCATTTGTATAATGGTTGTTTGGGGAAGGGATAAACCTGTGGCAGGTACTGAAACGCAGGGAACACAGGACCTAATTTCTTTACAAAGCCAAGGAAATATCCACAAAACCACACACCATCTGTACTCTTGGCTTTTTTATTCCCCTACCGCACTGCATACTGTTTAAGCGTGTGCTCTTTTATCTTGTGAGCTGTCTTGGTTCCCGTGCTGTGCAAGAAATATTCTGAGCCAGTATTGAGCTCAAGCATCTTTGCAGACATGCCCTGCACCAGGGCCACTGGGACACCTCCATTTCCTAGGTAATGGAGTTTCTTGTCCCAAATACCAAGATGTGAGTTCTGACATAGCCAGACCACAGGTAACCTACCACCCATGGCACCACAGAAAGGTCCTTACAATAGCCCATGATTTTCATGGGGCCAAGCTCTGCAGCTGTTTCCAGCTCCTAAGGGGAGATCCCTCTTCCAACAACCAAGACAAATCTCACTTAATGAGACTTTACAAAAGAACTGTCTTTTCATTCTGACTTAGAATGTCTCATGGAGGTCTCTGGAATTAGTTCAGTAAACAGCTGTAGCACACACGGAGGACAAGCAGTCAGTCCTTTGGTTAAAAAATGCATTCCATTTTATCTTTTTCAGTTAGCTATTTGTTTTAATATGTTCTCATCCCAGGTTAGCAACACCTTTTAAGGCTTGAAAAGGATTTGGAAGAAAGGGTTTTCTCTGGGATGACATTGTGCAGCTTTACAACAACTAATGACACTGAACAAATGACCTCTTCTCACATAAATTTCTTCCCAATTAAAACTCTTTGTGACTCAAGTATTTCCTGTATAGATCTGCTGAAAGGAAGCAGAAGCAATTTATGCAGGAAGAAGCCTTACCACTTTGCCAGCTATTGCAATAGTTTTGTGACAAAAGGGCAGTGAAAATTACTTTTCCCGTTTGAGGCATTTAAATCCTTTGTTGCAAAGCACATTGAGTGCTCTTCATGACACCATCACATTTTCTAACTCAAATTGCCTGTCCCTTGACCTCTTTGATAAACTAGAGAAATTGTTTTTGATTTTACATTATTCATCAGAGAAGTAAAAATAAGAAAGTTGTTTTCATTCTAATTTTAATAATATTTTTCATCTAGCAGTCATGCAGCACCAGTCAGCAGGATACCAGTCACGGAAAAAAGGTTTATTTCTAGGAGAGCAACCCATTTTTTGAGAGAATCAGTCTTTAGAAAAAATGTCATAAGCAGAGCCAGTGAAAAATAATAAATAATCATTGAAGCCATGACTGTAATATCTACTTTTTCCCAGTAAATATTACAAGGAAATTACATCTTGCCTTTATATTAACAAAAACTCTGACAGTACTTATTAAAAAAGAGCAATGAATATTGCTGTCTAAATGTAGGCTTATTCAGGAATATTCAGAGCTACAGTAACTTCCCTCTCTTTGCTGATATTTGAAGAACTACAGCCTACATTTTCTAACCTGAATCCAGGCTCCCAAACCCACATATAAGCACCTACACAGTTTCAGACTAATTTTAGGTAGTCACCAAACTGAAAACATTTGGCCAATACATATTATGCTAATTTTGTGTCTAGAATGATGGTTGTAAAGGCTCTGGGACTATGCCTAACACTACATCTGTGTTGATGCATGCTCACTACAAATATAGAAGGAAAAAACCCAACATATCCAAACCCAGCTTCAACAGTTATTAAGCTATCAAACCAGTTACCATCTCAAGACATATTTGTTCCCCACCACCCCCCCAAGCCCTGTTTTTTTAGTTCCTCACATATCATCTCCATTCTGTATAACCATACACCCTAAGGCTCCTGCCTCAGCCACTGTAGGTGGCAAAAGGACTAACATAAACCAGGCTGACTATTAATATCTCCTACCAACTCCCATAGAATTGGTGCAAATCACGGTTGATAGTGAGGTCTCTGACTTGCTTGTCAATCTCCTCAACTCAACACTTGGTACATATTTCATTGCTTGTTTTATGCAACCAGATACTCAAGTGTTTTGAAAGAACCAGCCAAATAATGACATTGTAAACTGCCCAGTGCAAAAACATATTGAGACAGGGCATTATGCAGAGTAGGGAAAAGCCATTCTCCAAAGCAGTAATAGTTCTTAATACAGCATTACTCATAGCTGCGTGGAGAAACAGGAAAACCAGATAATCTATAGCTACCAAAAAGTAAGCATGACTCAATTCGAATGACTCATGGTTGTGACTAACCTGTTTAATAGCTCTCTTTTTAAAAACTCAGCCTTTAAATCATTTCTGCGTGTTCTTTCTCAATTGCCTTGCATTCTGTAATTTAAAAGCGATTACCAAAGCACAATCACAGTGGAGATCTAAGCAAATCACAAAGATACATAAATGTGTCTTAAAGCTTTAAATAAAACATATAGTAAGTAAGTGTTAGGAAAGCATATTTGTCTAGAATCTAGCAGATTACTTCTTAGTCAAACATAAAGCAAATACAACTGAATGCCGCACTGGAGAGATGGAGGGTTGAGTCATCAGGTGCCTGCACCCTGCCTGCAGGTGCTCTACAACTCATTGCTCAATCGCATTAGTTTTGTGCAGTGAATTTCAGGCAGATTAAAAAAGTAGCCAAGTCCTCCTCTCAGAAGAAAATGCTGAGATTAGGAAGAGCAGTGCTTTTAAGGAGAGCTTAAAAATCTTCTGATTTTTAAATCAATAGGGATATTAAATCTCTAAATAAGAAGGAAGTTTAGAGTTTATTATTGTTACGTCACTCTTCAATAGAGGGTAAACATTCCTCCTCATACACCAGGAAAATGAATCACCACTATTTAAAAATGTTTATAAAAGCACAACTACTTTTTGCATCTGTGATGTAGAGTAGGCAAATGAATTTATTACTAGTTCAGTTTTACAAATAGTCATATGACAATGTCAAACAGCAAGCAGGCAGGAGAATAGGAACCAAATGAAACCTATTCTCCAAGTGCATCACCAAAGAAAGCTCTTTAATTTCAACTCCTGCCACAAAGTTTCCTGTCACTTTTTCCAGCAAATGATGTTCATATCCACCCAACGCAGCCAACACTAACTGAATAGGCAGTGAAATCAGCTGAAGAGACACACTGAAATATGGTGCTGTAATTCATCTACTTTATCATTTGGTGAATCTGTAGAGGTACCACATTTCCAAATTACACTTATATCTAAAACTACACATACAATAAATCTTTCAAGTAACATTTCTCAAGAGTCTCTAGGCAGGTTTATCTGACATTGCCACTAATGGAAAAGAGAATTAATGGGCTTTATTATTATTTATTACCCTCCCCTTTATTGTAGAAAATCCAGTTGTTTTTCCCAAGTTGTTGCTAAAGCCCTCGATCCAAATCCCTACTTGCAGCCTTAGGTGGGAGAAGCATGAGAAAGGAAACAAAAGGTTTGTGATGTCTCCTGTGGGATCAGGCAGTAAGCAAGGACATACTAAATTTAATCCCTACTGTAGGGAGCATTTGATTAATTAACAACTGCCACAGACCAGTCAAGCATCTCTTTCTGCTATCTGGGAGAAAAATTACAGGTAATTTGTCAGAAAATGTTTACTTATGTGTGCTGATGAACTCCTGAGTTACCACTATCCTCAGCTTCCTCACTTCTTTGCTCGTGCACTGCACACTTTTCAACAAATCTGAAACCATTTCATCATCAAAAGAATGATAAACTGATATGATAATACATCTTCAGGCATTTCATCTTATGCATCAAAGCTGCAGAGGCTCTGTAAATAATAAATATGCCAATGTAGACATATTCGAGCTCTCACCTAAATGCTTATGACCTGCAGCAAAATAAGACTATAAAATATTTCCTCAGTTTATTTTTAGGAAGCGGTCATTTCATTTTCTGGGAAAAATTACTTTATGCAAAAACTATATTATGCAACCCTACATTTCATTAATATTTTTTTGTTGGCAGAAGCCTGTTCCAATTTTCAAAATCCATTATGAATGTAGGGAATGATGCCCATAAAAAGGGTGAGTCACAACACTGCTGCCACTCAAAATGTATAATCATCAACTTTTTTCATAATGCCTTCTGATCTCTTCTGATCTGTGCAAAAAACTTTAAAATTTATCAGGAAAACTTTGGGAAACAGTAATACTGGAAACACATGTCTCTGATTCAGTCTCAAAAAATAGTGACATTTTACATATGGTTTAAATGTAGTCTTAACAAAATAAAATATTTATTATTTGTAGCAACCTTTTACATGGCAATACAAAGTGCACAACTAGAATAGTGTCAGAACATACCCCCTCCCATGGCAGTGAGATTACATGCAAAAAATTACACACATACAAAAAAACTGGTAAGAATTTCAGAGAGCTGTTGAGGAATTCCTGCAGATCTCAGTCAGCTATCTAAGCAGGCTATTTTTACCTGGCTGTATTGGAACAGTCTGCAAAACCTGCAAATGAAAAGTCACAGCAGCTATCCTTGAGTTTAATTCTTAATCTCTCTCATATCCTGAGTTACACAAGACTTCACCAATAACAGTGTTGCTCCAGAAGGGTATGCCTGAGATATGGACATAATAGCCAAAGCATGCAGCAACCTTCGTCTCCAACTCATGTATGTACTTTCCTGTAAAGCTGCCAATTTGTTAATATGTTAGATGGGAGATTCCTGATCATGGAGCTCCTAGGAGATTAGCACCTAGATTAGCCTCATACAGCAGAAAGTTCTGGTACCCTAAAATGACCTTGCTGTCACCTCCTACATTTTTATTGTATTCTCTTCACCTGCTTCATCTCCCACTTGCAAAGATGCTGGCCTCCTCTAACTCTCAGGAGAACAAATCTTAGAACTTGTTACTTAAGGTGTCTCTTCAGCAATTAAAGACTTTAAGGGAATAACGTCAAAATGTGTCTCTCATAAACAGACTGCCTGGTTCTTCTATAAATCATAATGATGCAAAATGCAAGTCTCCTTCCAACTTGTGACTAACCATCATTTTAAAGTGTCATTATAGCATTGATGTAGACAGCACAATCCATTTCTTGGTGCAGACCAGCCATCTAAGCCATGAAACATCCTAAGAATCACATAGCTCCCATAGCTCAAACCATCATCCAGGCACCTGCGCTTCTATATGTTTCTGCAGTGCATAGTTTTCAGAATATAATTTTTGCTATTGCTTAGATCAGTAAGGCATATTCTTTAGCAGGAAGAGGTCACCCAATTGTAAGATTAAAAACAACCACACAATTTTGAGAATCTGGAAACCTGTCATTAATCTCGTAAAACATCCTTGTTAATCCATTTCAGATATAGACACCAGCAACATCTATATAACAAAGGATCTTCCTACTATCACTCACACAAACACAAATTAGAAATATATCAGTACTATTTGAATGGAACTTTGTATTATCTGCTTTGAGCTGTCTTTAACATGACTTTGCTAAATCCCTAGACATGGAATATGAGCTTGAATATTCTTTTCCAGTGCTAGTCAAAGTAAGATCAAAACTGAGAAGTTCTAGAGCCATAAACAAAGAAATTTAAAAAGTGTCATTTCTTCCTTAAAAAAAAAAAAAAAAAAATCAGTCTAAGGGAACCGTTCCTGGCAGGAACATGCTGATGCTCTCAGATTTACTGCCACTAAGTCAGTAACCTGGTAAAGCCCCTTGTTCCACCCACCAGGTATGCAAAAAGGCCTTTTGACTTGTGGGGTCAAAACCAGATTCAGGGCAATGTTAAAAAGGGAGAAAGGGCACTGCTCTTACACCTGCCAAAATTAAAAGTTAATGAATTATTGGGGGTAAGGAGTAATAAAACCTGTTAAAATATTGAAAAGGGGGAAATTATCTCAGTCTGTGGTTGTCAAGAAGGCTGATAAAACCTGAGTTCTTCAAGTGGGGTGAGAAATTGCACTGAAAGAAAATGTAGGAGGACGAACAGGTCTCATGTTGAACTTGCAAAAGAGAAGACAGAGAATTGAAAAGACTGAAGCTTGGCAACTTTCCCATAGTCACAGACAGAATTAATTATGATAACAGAAATATTAGACAAGAAAAAAAAACAGTGATAAGAGCTAAGGTAATTTAACTTTCCTATATTTATAGAGACACACAAATCCTTTCTTTAGGAGTTGGGTTTTGGAGGTTTTTTTGGGGGGAGTGTTTGTGTGTGTGTTTGTTGGGGCTTTTTTGTTTTGTTTGTGTTTTTGGCAAAACCTCTTATAAAGACCCTGCAAACCAAAATATTTAGATGAGCCATCTCATAAGTTACTTGTTCATACTGCACATTGTAAAGACACTGTCATGCTTCACATCTTTTCCAACTGTACTCAAAAATAGGCTGTAGGATCACTGAAAATTTGCAAATCTAATTAATCCAGGGCAGAGATTTTGTCTGGTAACAATGCTCAGTTTATTTCGCGTTTCATTCAAAAAAATTGTAAATATTACTCTACCTTTTTCATTTAATTTATGCTTAGAAATGTGCTTGACCATAAAAAAGCCATCTGGTAATTACAGCCATAGAATGAGGCCCAGTGACTGCTTTTTAACCTTAGCACCCTAAATAGTTAGGATTCCATGTTTATGAAATAGATGCACAGACAGTAGCATATGCAAACAAGAAAACACAATCTGCATTTCTCCTTTGTTTATATATTCACCAAACTGGATTTCTGCATGTGCAAACGATCAGTTGGTTGTATAAATACATGTGAAATACTTATTTCCATTAAATAATGATAAAACTAATGCAAATTATATAGGAAACAGATGTTTTTCATATATGCTGATTTTGATCTTCTGGCAGTATGCTAATACTATGGGTTTTAGAATATTCTATGGAGTACAGTTTATAACTTAATGTCTGTGAGTTTGGAATAATTAGAAATAATTACAGAACTGACTGATAAGAACTTGGATTAGAATTAAAATTAGAATTGCCATAAAATTAAAAAGAAATAATTTAGTACTTAATTTTCCTTTCTGGATGTGATAAAACCTAGTTTAAAAAAAAAAAAGTTTTCATTTATTTACAGAATTGTTTGGACATTTTTTCATATAAAACTACCTCAGCTGAGCATACGATTTATACTTTGATTTATAACAGCCACAGACAGATTCACTTTTTATTTTATTCTCTCCTTTTGTCAGCTCTAATCTGCATATGTTGTGCACTTAGGCTTTCACTCTAAAACAGGGGCAGAAATTCTGGCATGTTCGATGTTTGGGAGACATTCATGTCTGCAATCTCAGAGGCTAAACAAGTAGGGCAGATGAGACTTGGGGGACAAAAGTAAGTTAGGACTTGATGTTACTAGAGTACCAATTTATTTGGAGGCTAGTCTGAGTTCAGTGATGCAGCATAAAGGAATCCTTTTCTCTGGTTAGAACACTTTGGTGCAGCTGGATTCTAATACTTCAGTAATAGTTATTAACAGATTGATTTTTTTTTCTTTAAAAATGTTTGATTTTTGTCAAATGCTAACACATGAAATCAGAATATGCTAAGTTAATCATCAGGCTAAGGGTGCCTAAAAGCAACCCTTGTATGGGTTTCTAGAACTAAACTAAAACCACACTTGTTCAGAACTCCATCAGTTAGTCATCATTGACAAAATGATGAAAAAATAAGTGAAAAGCACCAACACAGTACCTATCGTTTTCCAAAATAAAGCATTTCCATTTGCAGATTTTGTTTAAAAGGAAAAAAATGAAATAGTCTCATAAAATGACTCTACTTCTTTTCTCAGTCTCTCAACCTCCCACTGTTCCCATAATTTCTGCACAAAGGGGTGCCAGGAATCACAGCTCAGTCTGCCTGTCCTGGAGCGTGAATATGCATTTTGGCTGTTCATCTCCAGTTTGCCCCAAAATTCAGGCTACAGAGAATGAATCTTTCCTGATCTCTCCTGTTAAACTGTTCCAGTTTGTATCATAGCTCAACACAAGGGAGGATTAGGACTCTGGATGTATCTCTCAGTTTAGCGATGCCCAACTGCCCACAGGAATTCCATTACCCAAACTTAAACATTACAGAAATGTTTCAACAAACTTAGAAGAGAAAAATTACTAGGGAATTACTAGGGAATAAATTTTTCATCTAATGCTATCTGCGTAAAATTGAATTTTTCAGTCAGTATATTATTCTATTTACAAGGCACAGTAGACCTCTGACTAAAATATATGTTGCTGGACAGAAACACAACCAAGTCAGCCTCTGATTGGAGATGACCCAAAACTGATTCAAACATCCTAGCAGTAATTACATCTCACTTGAGACATAATGCCAGCCAACAGGAAAGAGCAGTTCAAGAGCTCAGGTGCTGTTCCTGCTTTCTGAATGCACTCTCACATATGACCATGTGTGGAGCTGTGCTCTCTCCCTTTCCCCTTCCCCAGCTCCTACTCAAGCCATAACTGTCAGTGGGAGTTGTGGTGGGTTGCACTTGGACTTTGGGGGATGGCTGGCAACACAGACAAACACTGTCTAGAATGGGTACCTAGCCATTTTGTTGCTGTGCAAATGCAACTATAGGTCAATTATTTCACTCTATAAATAGTGGACAGACCAAGAGCCCTTTGAGCTCTCCCGCAAGGCAGTGGGCTGCATGACAGGATCTCCCCTTGACTGAGGATACCCACCCAAGGTTACTCCTCCAGGCTTAGAGATTCCTTGCTGCAACAGATTATTGGTAAGTGGCTAATAGCATACTAAACTTTGAAATCTTAGCTAAGTGATATAAAGCATTGATTGTGCAAATACAATCCTTTAGATATAAACTGTTGACCAAATCTGAGACTAGGATTGGGTTCAGCCACACTTACACTCCTCTCTGAGAAGCTTAGAAAGCAAGAGGGTCCTTTCTGAACCTTGTGACTCAATGGGAGGGTGTCCCTGGCAGTTCTGTCTGATCCCGTCCTCTATGCAGTAAATAACCAAGTGTACTTTGCCACTATTGCATTCACTATTAAACTTCGTTAAATCACTGTTCACATCAATAAATATTTCATTGTTTCTCTCTTATGAGTGAAGTTAATCACTCCATCCGCAACACTATGTTCAATAAATCTGTTAATCACTTGAGGGGAGGGATGTCACACCCTGAGCTCCTACCCTAGTCTTACTACACCAATGAAAGAAGTAGATACTCTTCTGGAGGATGAGGCAAAAATGTACCAATCCTTTTCCACAGCAGCTTTGTGAGACAAAATGAAAAGCGTAGTGTCATTCAACAGGGATGCTCCAAAGCAGCCAACGCCCTCCCTCAGCAGGTTACTAAACAGATATTTATACAATGTTTTGCAGAGAAATCGTAGATTATAGTTTGTCATCTGAGCGAAATAGAAGTCTTTTTCTTTTTTTTTAGAGTAGTGTGGCACAGAAGGAAGTAATAAACCGGGTTTAACAGTGCAATTGCATTGCTTCCAGTCAGTTCATCACACAGACAAAGAAAGGACTATCACAAAATTAAGTATGTATGTAGATGCATCCAACTAAAGCCATCAGAGTTTTTAAATTGGCACCAGAACTCAGATAATTCAGTGAACTGATTTTAATATTCTTACCACTTGAAACAACTTTCAGAACTAACATCATTTTACAAGTAATGGAATTCATTAGAATACTAATGGCACTCAATTGCATCCAATAGAACAGTGTGCATAAAGCTGTTTTAAGGTCAAATCCAGCATACATTCACAAATGAAATACAAGGGCCATAAAGTGAGAACCAACTCAAAATGGAAGTTTAGTTTTGACTGACTCAAATCAAGAAGTCTTGGTTAATGAATTATTCACAGTGAATTAAATAAATGAGATGTTCTTCATGCCTGGTGCACTGCAGACATTTTTACTTAATATTTCACATCAGACAGATGAATCACACATCTTCCCTCATGGAAAACCTTGACTCATATTCCCAGTCACTACTAAAAATCTTAGCGTAACACTCTCAATAAGTAACAAACACAGAGAAACACATAAAAATTATTTATTTCTCAACCATTATAAATATTTTTAAAGCAATTCTTGTTTTAAAAGGCAAAGCCAGAAGCAACATGCTCTGAAGCCATCTAATGTTACAAGCAACCTGTGCTCAACACACCACCCAGGTGGAATGTGATAAGGGTGATATGCGCTGTCTCTGAGTCCTGCATGGCCTCGAATCACTTACAGGCCAACTGACACTGTGTTCAGCTACCCAAAACTATGTGGGTCTTCGCATACAACAGTTGCGTCCCATACAACTAGAGCAGAGCTGCTGTCACAACCCTTGGCTCTAATATGCCCTGCGTACTCCAGGCTACCAGATGCTGCAATGCAGACTTGGTTTGCTTGTCTAGATGTTCTCTGGGAAATTGATCCAGATAATTTATGGCTACTACACTGTCAGAGCACCATAAACTACTTTCTCAAGTCCTAGCAATGGGCTCCATTAATTCTATTAAAACACAAGTTAGATTTTTGATCTGTTACTTTGACAAAGTCACCAATGCTTGGACAGACAATTTTCATCAAACATACATTATTTTCTGCTAGGGTACAGTATATATTCTATTCCAAATTACACAAAAACTCTGTGCAAACTAATGATAAATATATATATGCCTGCAATACCTTTATGTACAATAAACAGTCCCAGGGTTCCTAAATTATTCATCATGATGTGCTTCAAAAGCAGAATTTGCTCATATTTCTTCAGGTGAAATGTAGTTGGAAGCCAAGTGGTTCTATTTGACCTATTCCCCAGTGAAGGAGGATTCATTTGGTTAACTTTAAGCAAAAGAAATGTATCTTTTCCGTTGGTCTTCACTTTTGTATTTTAAAATAATCTAGGAGGTATGAATCACCCTATTTTACCTTCAGTTTGAGCCTCACAAATAAGCACATCACAAAAGCTAAGGAACTATGACAGATGACAAAAAATACTGTGTAGTTGAAGATAAAGAGAGAGGCAAATTAGTTCAGTGCTGGAGTAAATCGTCCAGGGATGTTGCTCAATCTCCTTCTTTGGTAAAGGGATCAGGTTAGACAAATGTCTGTAAGGAATGTTTTAAGTGGAGTTTACCTTGCCTTCGGGCAAAAGTATGGATTAGATGACCTCTCGAGGTTTCTTTGAGATCTGAGTCTAGGAATATAATAGTATTAATCACTGCCTGTCTTTGGAGTAGCCTTTATGGCCCTTGTAACTCTCAGGATGATTCTCAAGAAGAACTGCAGCTACTATAGCAACATCACAGGGCTACTTCACTTTCTCCTCTAGGGCAAAACAACAACAATTAGTAATAGTTTTGAGACTTGCTATAACATGTGAATTTTTTCCTTCAGCTGACTATATCTTACCAGGTAAGACAAAGTATTTTAAAGGATTGCAAACAACAGGCTTTCTAGATGGCTGGCAAAACTTTTATAAATCATCTGGCAGGAAGTAAAAAACAATGTACATCCAGGGTTCAAGGATTTGTGAGTTTAAGAGATACTTGAAGGGAATGAGGGCTAAGGGAAGACCTTCTGCACCTCTAGGTTCCTGGCACTGCCCCAAGATCATCTGTGTAAAATACTATGGGAAGGGGAGCTTTAACTAATCAATGTATTAAACACCTTTTCTGTACTGCTTTGGTGCACTGATACTTCTGTCTCAAAACCCTGCCACCATTCAAAACAGCTATGACAAACTAAAATAATGCTTTCCATTTTAAAGTTTCCTTAGTAGAAGCTAAAGGATGATAATAAGAGCATGAAAGCCAAGCACTCTTTTTTAACACCTCCTCACTGCCCAACATCTCCAGGTCAGAAACAGGTTTTCAATTTCTTTTTTGGCATCCACAACAGATCTGTTCCAGGAACACACAGTTCTTTGCGAGCAAGAAATCCAAAGACACAAGCAGCGTCTTTGTGGAGTAGGCAGACAGAAACTGATACTGTAACCCTCATGCATTTTAGAAAAAAAAAAATAAAAAGGGGAAAGTTTTAAATGAAAATAATATGAAAATAATTAGTTCTTACCATGAAACTATTCATTCAATTATACCTAAGGCATGAGTTGAAATAGAAAGGCCAAACTGCATGAGAAAGCATTTCCAGAGTTCAAGTTTTTTTCTTTCACTGTACACCTCAAAGTAAAAGACAGCTTATATAACAGAAAAATAGCCTGAGAGAAGTAAACAGGGAGTAATTCGGAGAGAAGAAAACAAGATCGTTCTTGCATTTTATTCTGTTGGCTTTAAAGTCAGCACCTGGCTGAAACATTGTGAACTGCCATAATAAAACAGTAGCATATATTTCCTTTGCATTATTAGATTTTTGCTTCTGTTTGTAAGAGCTGATTAGTCCCAAATGTTGAAGGATAAGAGAACAGCAAACACTTTCCATACTTCAGAATGGAGAATGGGGGTCAAAGCAGCAGCTGCTTTGTCAAAGTAATAAATGCACAATCTATTGTGAATTTTTTGTTTCATTAACACAGATATTATAACTGTTTCATTAATTTATACACACTCAGTACTAGGGTTAACTAGTACTGAATTTCAAAGCTTTCTAAAACTTTCTGAAAAAAAAATATTTTTACAATAAATTTGGTTGCAATATTGAAGTCTCTGTGATCTGTGATCAGTATCACATCTTGACAGGCATTATTACTTAAATATAACAAAAGGCAAACAAAGGATTGGGGGTATTTTTTGCCTTTTTTACAGTTAAAAATTTATTAGTATGAAGTACTCTGATTAAGTTCCTTTACTTGTTTTCTAAAGGTACAGTTTCTAGAGTATAACTCATGAACAAAGTCAGTCAAACTATTGTTGCAAAATTTGATAAACTCTCAGGAATATTTTTTTTTGCTGACAGTGCACAGCTTGGTTTTCAGCAACACTTAAGACACTTCGTATCTGAGGAAATACATACAATGTAGAACATACACTTTTGAAAAGAAACAAATATAACATCAAGCCAGACACAACTATAAAGCAAGTCTTTCAATAACATGACATAAAATAACTAAAAGCAGAATGGCAAATGAAGAACAGAATGTAAGTTCCTAAATATCTGGAAGAAAATGACCAAAATTACTTTGCTATTCTGGAACTTCATCACAATATCTTTGGCACCCGGTTGATCAGAAAAAAAAAAAAAAATTAAAAAAAAAAAAGACTCCATATACATGCAGAAATACATTTTTATGTTCCTTGTATATATTCTCCCTGCTTTTTGATGTTTCTATTTTTAACTCCACTGAAGAAGCAGAACTTCTGAGTTCTGCTCTGCCAAATTTTTCCCTAACATTTGACTAAAAGCTATCGTGATCACCAATAGGACCTGTGCTACATCAATGCAGTTGTGACAAAATGCCCTTCTTAGTAGTTTTGCATCACTGGAGCATATAAGTGACTTCAGGATAGAAAATTATGCAAGAGATGAGTACCTTTAGGATCAAAGAGCTTCACAGCAGCTTGATATAAAATTTTAGTAGTTCATAAGTGAGCTAGGTGTTCAGATCTATTGATCTATGATTGAGATTTTGGCTCCTAATTACCTACCTATATCACTTTTTACAGTAGTGCTTTGGAAAACATTGGAAGAAATCACCTTCTAGAATCTGTCACCATGCACGCCAGAGACCTAGCTCACCCTGAGAGCAGACAAACACGCTGTATTGAACACTAAATGGCAACACCACTAGTACTCTGACTGGAAAGGTCAAGGACTCGGTGTATCAGTGGTCTCACTGCCCAGCTTGCTTCTGAAAACGTTCAGATCACATCATTGCCCACTATGAAGCACAGCAAAACTTTCTTAATGCAGCATATGCTGTACCCTTCTTTTAGCATCTGGAAATAATCAACTCTTGCAAAAAGAAAAAAAAAAAGTAATAACACAAAGGAAACATACCTCACAATTGACAACAGCTGTCAGTCTCAATAAAAAAGGATCATTTTAATGGACGTCATACACACTGAAGCAAAGAAGATCTCAAGAGACTATCAGTGCCTTTTTGGTACATCACAGCTTGGAAAGCTCTTCAGGCACAAGGCAACGTTTTTCTAACTGTGTTTGCTAACATTTGTGAAAACATGGTGCTGCTGATCAGCAGAAATAAATCACACAGGGGGAACAGCAGGGTCATCTCTGTGATACATCAACACTCATGATAAGTAGCAAACAAATCTCAGATTTTCTAAACAGGGACACACACCAAGTGGTGAAGGATATCCTGTTGTCACACAGCTCAGATGCTAAGGTTTAAGCCAACCTTAACAACAAAGCAAAACTAATATTGGAACTCACCGAGTATCACAAATGCCTAAATCTACATCCAGAATTATGGAGATATTTTTTTGCACATTTCCAAGTATTATCACATTGCCTTTCCTTGTAAACAGACAAACAAAAGCATTTGAACTACATTAGTATTGTCTTTTATGGTTTGGTGTTGTGTTTGTTGGGTTTTTTTCCTATTCTCATTGTCTATAAAAAGAACAAGTACTGACATCTTCAGACCATTCCAGTTCTCCTGGAGTCATTAATCTCTCTGGCTGACCTAATACCATCAGCCTTTACTTATTTTTCACTGATACCCATTGATAGTCTTGCATTTATTCCTGATGCAGCAGCTTATTAATGGTCATATTTGTACGAGAGACCACTAAATGTAGTAGTAAAAATAATTCACTTTCTTTTGTAGAGGAGAAAAATTGGTACTGTATTTAAAATACGAAAACAGAAAGTGTATCATTCTCCATTACGAGTATCTTGAAGAAAGTACATTTTTCATGGTTTAAGTGGAAGTCAGAATGGTGACTGTCGTACAATTACAGACTCACTGAAATTCTACCAAAAGGCAAAACAATAAACACACTTTAAAACAAATCTCTCTGCTAAGAATAGTTTCCAGTTTCTGGAAATTGACATTTTCTGAACTTGACCATTATATATTCACATTCTGGGCCTTAATCTATTTCATTTTTCTGTAAACACAGACATGTTGGTGAACACATACAATATGTTTATACCAATTATAGAAGCATTTTTTGGTAAACAGTTTGTTTTCCATGTGTTCTTTTGTGCAAAAGAACCACCTACAGATTTAACTTTCTACAGCAGTTAGGTCCTACTGTCTCCATGGAAAAGACTCACCCATGCCATCATTGCCACTCTCCTGATTTTTCCATTAGTCCCCTGCACAGACTGCTGTATCTATAGGAAAAATATACCTAGCGAGACACAGACATGTTCAAAAAGCAATAGGAAAGGATCACAAAATGACAAAGGCAAATATCCCAAGGTGAATTATTTATTTTTCAGTTCCAGAACTTATGTTTCTCAGCATCATCCAACCATGCCTTGATGTTCTCTTAGAAACAAATTTTATCAAAACTAGAAACCAGTGTATTGTCTAAGGACAAGCCAGGACAACATATGTACATGTATAGGCTTTTCCTTATATTTATTACTTATATATTTTAAAGTTCTCAGATGAACTGTTTGTTTTTTTTCCTTGTGTCCCAAATATTAAACAAGCATTTTATAGCTCATTAATTTTATGTCTTTTTAATTGTGTCTCAGCAAACTTATAGCCCCTCAGCTCAAGAAAGAATTAGATTTACAGTGAACTTGGCCTATAAAAAACCCTTCCAATAACCCAACGCAGTACTGAGAAACAGGTCAAGGAAAGGAGAACACAGAAGAGGTATGTCACGAACCTGTAATTCTATTTGCCTTATTTTCAGATCAAGAAAATGATCAAAGAAAAGCAAACACTAGAAAAAATAACGCACACACACAATATTCTATACCCTAAAGTTACTAGACAATGCTATCTCAAGGATTTTTTTCCCCATCACAATGATTTGCCAAACACTTTTATCTGGACTTTCTAAGGAAAAGTAAAATCTGACCTTGCTCACTGTAAGAATCTCTGTGCAAAGGGCTTGCCAACAGTAACTACGGGCCTGCTTCCTGAAAGATTGGCTGTTTCAAAAATAAGGGTTTTCCTCAGAAAACTTGAGAAGAAAAATTCTTCACGGTCTCAGCTGGTGTCCAGTTTGTGACCCAAATTTGGAAGATGAACTAATGATATTGCCACATTGATTGAGGAATTCTTTCCGAGATCCAGTGTTAAGGCACATCATTGTCAACGATAGTGGCTACTGTCCTTGCTTAGCACCAGTTTTTCAGTTGATGTACACCTGAAGCTGGTTGAGGCAAAAATATGGCAATACATTTTTTGGAAATTCTAGGTATGACAGAACGCAGGCCTGTAACTTTGAGGGCTTTTTATTTATTTTACCTACAGCTGTTAATTTACTTTATCTTAATGTTTTGTTATTAATCTGCTTATTACATTCCACACAAAATAGTGAAAAATACTAAGATATTTTAATGCTTTCTGAGTTTTGCTTTTTGAAAAATATACAAATTTACATTCTCATGCTTGTTTCCTTTTCAGAATCTTTTTCATTATCACCATATTTAATATTATGGAAAAATAAAACAAAAAATACTTTCATATGGTAATGTTTAGCCTAATAATCTTTAGCAAGAGGAATTTGACACATTTTTCATGTTGTTTTTGTGGAATAGTTAATGGTACATATACTGCATTTTATATTTCTGTAACAAGCTTAATATTTTCAATAGTTTACAATCAAATTATTTCTCATAGTTTGTTCAAAGGAACTGACTTTTGAGTTTAAGAAACTTTTAAAGAAAGTTTTTAAGAACATTATGCCTGCCACATAAATAAGGGTATAATCTCCAACAAAATTCAGTTTCCAACTGAACGGGCAAGTAATCTGGAATCAAAATGAAGACAAAAATGGAAAAAGTATTAAAAAAAAATAATTGTCAGTGCAAACTACAATTTCATTTTGCCCAGAGATCAGATTTCTGCAGCAGCAAGCCTTTTTTCTACTCCTCTCCTTTAACTCATTAATCTTAGGAATATAAAGTCTTTTTGAGCTGAACAAATAAATTGCTGCCAACTCTTTGATACTACTTTTGGAAATTGCATAAAGTTCCTCTGTCATGTCCTACTTGCCACTGCAGAACTGCATGTGCTAGCCTATGTTATCCTCACTCAAACAATATTCCAAAACTCACTAAAGCATTTGGCATTCTTTAAAAAAAGAGCATTAGATGAACATTCTCTCTAAATTAGGGTTTTTGTGTGGGGGACTGCTTTTCAAAACCAACCTTTTATTTCCTCCTTCTAACACTTTTTCCATTGTGGAAAAGACTCATTGCATTGCATATGCCAAGAAACAAGCTCTTAAAGACAGGCAGATTGCAGGATAAAAATCAGTCTGTTTCAAGGATCCTGACTCAGGGAAGGAGGCGTACACACAGGCACTTAACCAAGCTGTTTAGAGTGATGGGGCGCTGGCAGGTTGTCCAGCCTGAAGATAAGGAGGCTGAGGGGAGACCTTATCACTCTCTACAACTACCTGAAAGGAGGTTGTAGCAAGGTGGGTGTCAGTCTCTTCTCCCAAGTAACAAGTGGTAGGACAAGAGGAAATGGCCTCAAGTGCACCTAGGTGGTTTAGTTTGGAAAACTAAAAAGTTTCAGGTTAACAGCTGGACTCAATGATCTTAAAGATCCTTTCCAACCTAAATGATTCTATGATAGAATTTTCATTGCTTCTGTTGGGCAATTCATAGGCCAAATTAAGTTTGCATCTATAAGTCCTATCTAAGCAAGACAGAAATACAACAATTGTCAGTAAATACTAAAAAAATCCTGAAACTGCATTGACAGAAATTCAGAGAATATTGTGCATCAGTAAATCACCACCACTGTCTTAGTGAGAGGCTCTTATTTTCTGAGCGTGTGATCAGATAGTGAGATGATTCTCAATTTAGTAACATTGGAGATATATATATATATAGCGTCTTTGGGTATCAAGTGTGATTTAACAGCCTACAATTGACAGCAGCATGCCTGAAGACACCTATATCAGACATTCTTGTCCAACTGTGACATTACATGTCTATTTTTTTAATGAGAATCTGGTTTATTGCCTTAGTTTTAGATATCACATTAGAAACTTTCAGCAGGTTATAAATTCCTTGGGTTTGGAACAGTTCAGAAACTCTTTGCTGGGGGAGAACCATGTCATGGCAAGATTATTTTTTGTTCTTGAGAAAACTAAAGAAAATATTACATCCATCAAGATAGGAAATTGACTAAAAATAGGCATATTCAGATTTATTTCCTTTTATCCTTTATGTTCCTCATGCTAGGGACCATTTCCCAGCAGAAACACACAGCGAATGGAGCTCTGTCTCTGGGAACAAAAAAATATAACCCTTCAGAGCCTTGTCTCTGAAAGTTTTATTTCCCATGTTTTCCAGTTGGTTCAAAATGCAACTAATAGAAAAAGTAAACATTCCTTCCTCCACTACCTCGATCCTCCCTGATCAGTAATGGTCAGACAGAATAAGACATTGATCCCAGTAGTAAAACATATTTACTGTTCGCTCCTTAATACCTACTTATGTGGTCCATTAGTATTACTGGCATTTATACATGTGTTTCACTGGGAAAATTATCCACCCAAGCGTCTCATTCTGAACCATTTTCTGTACTCTCTGAGTATAATAGGAAAAAAGAGAAGCTTTTGATTGTCAAGATCATGCTTACAGTGTAAACTGAACTGATCTCTTGCGGGGTTAAAACAGTACCTAAGACGTGAACTTGCAGTTACTGTTAATGGAAGTTTAACATCAGCTAACCAGAATAATGTTAACAGTATGAGAAAAGATGTTCCTGTAAAAATATGGCTCAAGCAATTAAACAATTATTTAAGGCTTCACTGAAAGCTGAAACGTTATGTCCACTTTAACACACAGAAGAAAAGCTGGAAATACATCAAAGGTATCGAAATATGACTAAATACTTAAATTTACCAAAAGAAATGATAATACAACAAATGTCAGAACTGATCAATGTTTAGAAATGGCATCTCTCAAATTATGCAAAAAAGACAATGGAATTGCCTTATCTCTTAATGAAGCCGTCCCTTCATTGTCAGCAGGAATGTGTGAAAGAATCCTTTGCCAAAACATTTTTGCCTAACAAGCAAGATTTAGCAACTTAAAGAACACACAAAACAAGAAGCCCTAGATAGACATAGATGCATAAATCTATCTGTATGCTCTATATGACAAATGAAAGGAATACCGTAGAAGGAGCCCAAAGCTCTCCCATAGTCAAAAAGAAAGCTTTAGTTGCATTTGGATCATCGAGTAACAAAAAAACCCCCCACCGTCTGAAGAGAAATTAGTTTTTCCCCGAATATTCTTATTTGAAGCAAAGAGGAAGAAAAGCCTCAAGCAACAGTTAGCTTAGGTGCCTGTAGGCACCAGGTAAGTAAACTGGACATAAAGGGTATTCCAATAGCAGTTTAAATGACCGGAAACAGCATAGGCACTGAATACAATCTCAAATATCTATCCTAAAATTAAGCAAAAGTGTTAGCTTTGTCATAAAAATTTATTTTATTTATCCAGCTGTGGATATTGTATAGCTAGAAGTATTCAATTTAAGATAAGCATTAATATCTCAGTCTGATGATGAACAGCCAATACAGGAGCTAATAATCATGCTGTCAATTTAAAATTGAACTGGGAGAGATTTCTGCTAATAAAATATACCACATGAAAGTAATTAGCTTTCTACAGAAGAAACTTTGTCACCCTCTCAAGTGTTGTCAGGATGCTGCTTTTAAATTTAATATTAGTTTTGTGATGCAGAGTAAATTATGTTACTGGCACATGTTTGGTTTTTCACTTGATTGATATGAAAATATTTTTATCTGACACAAAAAGGTCAATTTATATAGAAAAGTACGAAGACTATAACTATCGTGGAAACGTGCAACCACATCTGCTGTGGTCACTGTTGCAACTGTAATACAGCGCACAGATAAAGCCAAGTTAATTTTAAACTAGTTACCTCAACTACAGGCACTTCTTACTTTTCTGTAGTGAGGCCAGAGCTCCTCTATAGTGGGCTCCTTTTCTGAGTATTTAATCAGCTCCTAACTTGACTTTTATAACTTACATGTGTCTCTACAGACACACTGATGTTAGTTCAGATAACTTGAGTTAGCTAATCCAAAACTCTTTTTTTACTTATTTTATACAAATTTCAGCTACAAGACTGCAATAGGCAAGTAGACACACAGAACAGAAAGGTTTAGAATAAAAATCCCATGTAAATCAAGCACTAATGAACTCTCTAAATACATAATAGAATAAATGCTTTGCTGCTTTTAAAGTGCATTTGAAAATGAAGCTTTTTTGGCATCAATCTGAGCAAACACATTCAAAAAACACTGAAACGGACAGACAAAGTGATTTCAAAGAAAGAGAATGAAGTGGGATGTTGATGTAACATTTGTAGGAAACCCATATTTGCTTGGTGACCACTCATAATATTTTCATTAACCTACCTCACGCCTTTCAGCTCTACTGAAGGGAGACTAAACAAGCTGTTCGTCACATACTAAATTGCAGGGCAAGGGTGTGTCCTCCCATCCTGGAGTTTGTATACTCATAGTGTCCATAAACTTGCCGCAACCCTGGCTCATGCCTTCCTGGACTACATCACAGCATTGGCAGGAGCAAGGTGTAAATTTACCCCCTACCTGGCAGCACAAAGATATGTATCAGCATCATGGCAAAACTACACTGTATTTTCTCTAGGATTTTGTGGCACCTGAGACTGAATGCTTTAGATGGATATTAGCCAGGAGTCCACCCACGCTGTACTTGCACCATCTGCTTTCCCGACATAACAGTATTACGCTTTTATAAGTCTCGTAAAATTCTCTATGGTCTTTCTAGGTGTTCATGGCTGAGGGTTTAAAATATTCTAAAAAAGAAAAAACAATCTAGAAAATTTTCCAATTTACCATTTTCATTATATACAGCTTATTTAAAATCCTGTTACCACCTTTCAGGGTAGTCCTTGCTTTTGTGCACAGATCTCTTAAAACAAAATACCCAAGAAAAACAAGAAACCGAAATGCAAACCATTCCCACAGGATGCTATAGACTATGAAGAAATACAGCTGTTGAACAGCTGAGAAAATGGAAGTACTTTCTATACAAAATTATGATTTTGGAAAAAAAAAAAAAAAGAAAACCATAACTTTCTACATCAAAGAATTAAGAAAAATATAATATACAGAATTCAAAACAGAACTGGTGGGTAGAAGGGCATTGTGGCTACTCCCCTGAAAACCTCCATCAGTTTGCTTCTCTTCAGAGCAAATGGTAAAGGAGTCATTGATTTGATTTTCTTAAGGGGGGGATAACACGGACAAAAAAAAATGCAAAATTTTGGCCCATCAAGTATTATACTGGAAAGGTATATATCCATGAGAAAACATCTGCAGCATGCAGTTTTAATGAGATTCTGTATCTCTGTGTCTACATTACATTTTTAATCTGCAAATGGGAAAGGATGAAAGCTGACAACTGTAAGGGTTTAGCTAAAACTTGTTCTAAGATTGTTTTGGTGAAGGAAGAATCCACAGTAATAAGGCAGCAAAAATAAAACTACAGTCTGAATTTCAGTAATGATATTGCCTTTCCCATTCCCAGTTTTGTGTAGTCACTAGAGCAACCATGTTGGAAATGTAAGCAGCAGACTTCTCAGAGCTTTCTCTGAAAGACAGCTAACATTTTCATGGAGAATCTAAAACCCAATGAGATTGTAACATCTATTTTGTGCTTCACAGAACTGTCAGGATAAAAATTATCAAAATCATTTTTTCATTTGTGCTCACGTTAAAAGAGTAAATGATCCACATATCAGCATTCTCACAGTTATAAAAATATTTCACAAAAACATCACACGATCAAACAAATTAGGTATCATAATTTATTTAAATACAACACTTCCACAGTGTGATTGGAAGTTTGCCTGCTTTCAATGTAATCAGCCATCTTTTCCTTTTAATATTTGAAGTCTTCCACCTGCAGGCTATTAGCTTTAGTGCTTTGCAGAGAAAGAGTCAAAAGAACTGACAAATAGAAAATACCAGCCATTTTTGCCAGCCAACAGAAACATCAGAGGTGACATGCAAAGCTAGCCAATATGAAGTAGCTCAGCATGAATTTTCCATTAACTCAGGAATATGCTATTTGTATGGAAAACTACTGAACTTCAAGTCTAGGAAATAAAATGCTGCTGCTGACATATCCATTTCAACATAATACAACAAAACCAAAACAGAAAATCAGAGAGATTGCTCTTATGAAGGCTACAGTGTGAAGTACTAGGAAAAAAGCTGGGTTCGTTGGTTGGTTGTTTTTTAAAGAGGTTATTCCTTTTGAAGTCATGGCTATAGGACATGGAAAACAATTAATCATCGTTTTAAGAGATACTCTAATTTCACTATATCCCTGCACTACTTGGAAAAATTTCATATGCAACGTATATGACACAAAAATGCCAAAGCTTTGGAAAGCCCTGAATAAAAATGGACAACACTTTGGCAAACTAGGTAGCAAATGGCTGTCGGTGTTTTATACAAAAGTCACCAGCACCAGAGAAAATAATATGCAGTCACTGAAAAAAATAACAACCTTGACTATTAAATTGCAGATTGTCCAAGACATATTGCCCACACATTGACGCACAACCCTCCCTGAGCCAGGTGTAAGAGCTGGATGAGTTATACTGCCCACTGCATCAGATCACAACGTTAACACAAGTTAGCAATCCTCTGCTGAGTCACTATATCCCCTGGAAAAAAGGACAAAAGTGACATTCACTATTGACATGTTGCACACGGTCTGGGAAGTAAATGAAACAGTCACTATTAAAAGGGTGAGAGCAAAATAGGCAACACGTGCATTGGTGTGAAGTCAAAACTCTACTTTGGTTGCAAAGAGCCTTAACAAAACTCACACAGTACTGCCGCATTTGCCCTGCCTGTGCAGTACTACTGCCCTTGGGCACAGGGGCATGCAGGGCAGAAATCAGCAGGAAGTTTAGGAGACCAAATACAGGCCCCAAATCACTGCCAGGCATTAAACCAAACCCCAGCTCCAGACATTAGGAAAGGGTTTTGAAATCCCAAGGTAGTACCTCAGAGTACTGCTAACCACCCCAGTACTACCCAACAAGGGACATATACAGCATAAGCCAGAGCATGGCCATGAGCTCGGTGCATCCCCTGCCCTGACCACAAGGCCTCAACTCATTTCAGATGCAGGAGCCTGAATACACCATCCACATGTCCAGTATTTTCATTAGCCACAACTAGTTTGCATGATTTGTCTGACCTTACTCAACAAGAAAAGTACATGTGCTACTTCTGAGGTGTGCAGTCCATGAAAGTAGAAAACTGAAACATCGAGGGCTCCCCATTCCTTCCACAAAACAGTAACAAGCACCGCGCCAAAAACTAGAGAAGATACATTTTTATTTTCCTTTCTTTCCCAGCAGTGGAGGTTTCCTCTAAAAGACTGTACAAACCAGGATCAGGCTTTCCTTTCTCCGTAGTAACGTGACTTAAGAAAAGACCAATGAATACAAACATTTTCAGAATCCAGTTTCTGTCTTGAGAAGGAATATTGAAACTCAACAGAGGAAGAAGTAGTTACATTTTTTAAATTTGAAGCATAATCACAGAAGTGCTCAGAAAACTGGGATAGGATATAGAGGAAGTCTATTACCACTAGTGCTGCCTAAAAGAAAAAGTGATTCCTTAAGAAAGCTTCGCAGTCTTCTTTAGCTGTTTCCTTCAGACACCACACATTGTTGAACAAAGAACACATATCAGAGGTTCCATAGGGCACCTGGAAAGGCTGGAAGTGCAATACTGATCCAGAGTGTAGAGAATCAGGTACCTGAGGGTACCAAGGAGGAGTATTGAAAGTCCAGGTGAATTACAGACAACCTAAAGAGACCAAAACTGGAAGCCCCAGCCCACCCAGGGACCTGGCAAGGGTAAGGATGGGTGCTGCAAATAGTTGTACCAGGGGCATTAATAATTTATTCAACAGCAAAAGATTTAAATGCATATCACAGCCTGAGCCCTCTTCTGTTGCCCACAGTTGTGCCATCTGCACAGAAGTCTTAGAGCATGGATCATCCATTGCACAAAACATATACTAAAAGAGGTCCCTTATCCTCACATCAGGAGTCTGGGCTTTTACTAGTGCTTTCCCATATTCCTTCCAGGGAAAAGCCTGTGGGCATGTGAGAAGAGACTATTGGGACATTTACTTGGTAACAAGAGTTCTCTGCAGAATAAAAATGTTGCCTTCAAAACATTTAAGTGGTAAAAGAAAAAGTCCGCCCCATTAATTAGAAAGAGCCTCCACTATTCCCCATTGGTCATATCAAAACATTATAGACTTCATCCTTTTAATTACCCCCAGAAATATTTTATCACAACTTTTCAGGACGGTGTAGTGAAAAGCAAAATTATTTCACTACCTCATAAAGAGCAAAAAATTAATTCAGTTATTTTGTTGAAGTTAACCATAATTGAATCTTCAGATCACAAGAAGGTCAAACAGATACCACTTCAACTCAAGAATGGTAGGGACGCAGAGAAGTTGAACTATTAGAGCAAATTAATAATTTTTTAGTGAAATATAAGGTAAAACCAGAGCTTTGTATATTGCTAGTGCTTTAGAAGTGCCTTCAAACTCTAAGTTTAGAATATTTCATTAAACCTGACAATTAATTACTGGGCCTAATGACCCCCCCTTCAGCAATTTGAGCGAAATTAATAGGAACATCTTTTCCAGCCACATCCATCCTCCTGGAAATGTTTTGCAGGATATTGCAATAAACAACTAGTATTTCTGGTCTCCTGTGCAAAGAGGTTTTTCAGGTTTTTGTGCCATTACTCTCAACTGCTAAATCACCGAACTGAGTGGGGAACCGGACACTTTGGAAGGGAAAGCCACCCTGCAAGGAAAGCCTGGACAGGCTGGAAGAGTGGGCTAGCAAGAACCTGATGAAGTTCAACAAAGCCAAGCGCAAGGTCTTGCACCAGGGAAAACATAATCCATGAGTGCAGCACTGCAGCTCTATGGAAAGGAACCTGGGGGTCCTGATGGACAGCAAGCTCAACATGGGTGAGTGGTTTGCTGCCATGTCAAAGAAAGCCAACAGGATGCTGGGCTGTATCTATGAGGGCATCACCTGCAGAGATAAAGAAGTCATTATTCTACTCTACTCGGTGATTGTCAGACCACACATGGAATCCTGTGTTCAGTTTTGGTCCCCACTATGCAAAAAAGATGTGGACAGGCTGGAGAGGGTCCAGAGAAGGGCCACCAATATGATGAAAGGACTGGGAAGCCTGCTGTATGAGGAAAGGCTGAGAAAGGCAGCTTAGGGGAGACATTATCACTATGTTCTAGTAATTAAAGTGGCTACAAAGAAGATGGAGACTGTCTTTTTGTGAGGAGTCACATGGAAAAGACAGGGTATAATGGGTCTAAGTTACTCCCAGAGAGATTCTGACTGGACACAAGAGGAAAATTTTTCACAATGAGAACAATCACCCATTGGAATAATCACCTCAGGGAAGTCGTGAATTCCCCAACATTGGACATTTTAAGATTAAGCTGGACAGGGTGCTGGGCCATCTCGTCTAGACTGTGCTTTTACCAAGAAAGCTTTTGCCAAATGATCCTTGAGGTCCTTTCCAACCCGCTATTCTACAATTCTTTGATACTCAAAAATAATTAAATAGAATTAAACAGCTAAATGGCTTCTGGTATCAAAGAGAGCATCAGGGAGTATCAGGGAACTTCTTTCCCAACCCACTGAATTTCTTTTCTCAGTAATAAAGCAAGATCTGATCCAGAGTTACATCACAGACCAGTAGGTGTGGAAAATAACATTACCACTGTTTATATGATGATTCATATCCTCTAATTTTCAAATTCTCTTGACAGTCCTGCTGTGCCACAAACAGCATTAATGTCACGCTAGAAGAAAGCCACAGATCTTAAGTGCCGTTTCCGAGAAGGAAGTCAAATTGATAATCTGTTATTTTCCAGGCTCAGCCATTGTCAAAGATATGTCTGCAGTACAGTAACAAAGTCAATGGACAATACAGGTCTTCAATATTTCTCAAAATAACAGACCATATAAAGTGCAAAACATATTTGACCATAAAAGTAAAAACAAAACCTAAAATATTCCATATTGACAATACTCATTTTTATGAAAAAAAAACCTTTACATACCACCTTTCCCATGCAGTCTGAGTCATGAAAAATGTAAGATGTTGAAGCTACGGTAGGAAGCTGGTAAATTCAATTAGGTGCAGTGTTCTGCTTTTTAACTTTGTTTCAGCAGGAAATAAAATCAGCTGTGAGACACTTTCATACCCTTCTTGTGTGAAGAAAGATTTATTCATTATCTCCCTCTAAAGCTAAGGAACGCCTCCAAAAAGCAGAGCCCAGTACCGGGCTGCGTTATCGGAGCTACTTACTCTGGCAAGAATGGTGCAAAAAGAACCAGTCACCCTTCCCTCCCCCCTGCTCCATGTGCCTTTGTCCTGCCCATTAACACCAGAATGACCCTACCCTTGAAGCCAAGAGCTGGTCCAAAGGTAGGAATAGTACATGCAAAGAGTCGGCTATTTATATATTTTGCATATGCTTTACTTACACTATCACTACAGCACACAACAGCAAGATGTTCTATAAAGCACTGAAAAATTTTATGGTAATTAGAAAGCCCAATTAGGAATTCTCACACCACAGGCAGATTATGTTCAATTCAGCAACACTTGAAGAGAGAAAAATTTAGAAGGAAAAAAGGCTTAAAGGTATTTGAAGTTACAGACAGAGGAATCCAAGCCTGTAATTTAAAGTATATTTAATATAAGTTTGAAATCTGCTCTTCTCAACAAGGGCTCTGACTCACGAACATGCTTCTTGACTCAATTCTCCAGTATTTTCTCTCTTATTGACATAACCGGCTTATAGTTTCTCTGGAAAATAATTTTATTTCTTAAGAAGAACTATCAAGGCCTAAGAGTAAATGCAACCTTAGCTTAGCAAGTTACATGCCATAATAAAACATTTCTAAATAGAAATACAATCTGCAGTTCCACTAGTATAAGTAACACTCCAACAAGAAACAGTTACTGATTACCTTGTTAGGAAAAAAACCCTGGGTTTTAAGACAAAATTGTTCTCTGTGGTGCTTTATATGCCTTTCACTCTTAAAGCATCTACTGCCCAAGGTGATCCTATTCAGTTCTCGGTCAAGACACATCACCAGCTGGATCAGAAATGCAGCCCTGTTATTCCAGAGCAGTTTAGAAAGATGCCCAGGTATGCCAGCAATGAAACGGTGTTGTTTGATACAAGGGACGGACCACATAAATTGGAATTAAAGCAAACCCATCCTCAGACTTGGGAGGAATTTGGAAACTTGCAGCTCAACACTATCCCTAGCATAAACTGGGCTGACTTCTCATTTTACATGGACTACCCAAAGCTCTTAAGTTAAATTCTTAAATTCTGTTTTCATAAGAAATCAACAGGGAATCAGTTCATATAATTCTATTTCTCCAGCTCCACCCCCACAGCTGATAGGACTCATGAACCTCAAAGTTGACTCAGTTCTCGGGGATATTAGTCCTTGCCTCATTCAGTTTACTGTAGCACTAGTTATACTGAGATACAGACACCTGCTTTACAACTGGGAAAAAAATAAGCTACTTGACAGCAAGTAAGGTAAAACTTTGCTTTGGCATAAATTCTGGAAAAATGTTATTTCCTCAGTCTGTCATTCTCCCTGAAGAAATAGTAAAATGTTAGTAAATTTTAATGACTGCTTTTAAGGGAAAATGCGTTAAATTCAGATAATTATAATTCCAGATTAAAATACGGTAACCTAAAATGCTTGTGGCGTTCTACTGTCAAACTCCGAATGCTGAAAATGAACCCACTGAACTACAATTTACAGTGATTGCTGACAACACTTTCCCAAGGATTTTGCACATGTGTCAGTGGTTGCTGAGTTTAATTTTACTAGAGACTGGATGAGGACTATTCTCTTTCATTAGGAAAATATTCAGCATTCCCTTCCTTTTTCTTTTCAACAGTGAAAGTTAAATATTAAAGCTTGACATTTGGCACAATGCTACTTAGAAAGAGTAGTTCCATCATTTACGTCTGCATCCTCGTCAAAAGTACTTGCAATACTCCCTGCTGTACAGCCTATATCAATATATAGGACTTAAAAGTGCACGCACATATGAATGGATACAGCAGAACTGAGCTAAGTCTGGAAAGTGGGTTACATTGGCTGTATTCATTCGTGATGTGCCTGCATCTACTTAGGTTGGATCCATCCCTAGGTGCCTACAGGCAATGCCCAAAATGACTGGACTTGCTTTCTCTTGGCCAGCCTAACTGTTTAAACAGAAAGAATTGTTAACAATATTACTGGGGGGGAGGGGGGGAAAGTAGTAAAAAAGATTAGTGTAAACAGTGGAGCAGCAGTAACAGCAATGAAATCAAATCTTTCTAAATGGGTACCAAGGGAGCTGAAACAGTGGTAACACCACATTACACATTACTCCAGAGTAAGGGTACACGTGCACACAATGGCCAACTACTCTGAATCAAAGTCAAAACAACTCATTTTAAAATTTAAAGTTTGATCAGAAAAAAAAATCTGACCAGAGAAAAAATACTTGCCTTTTCTCGTCAGTTTTGCCATCTTCGATCTTCACTATAAGTTGTCATTGCATTTGTGTATTTTATGAAAAGCATATTAGGAGAGTGAAGTAGGCAAATAAAACATCAACCTGTGATCCCTTCCTTCAAAATGGACTTTATCAATTTCAAACTTTTCTCTGTGAACTTGCTAGTTTGTTTATCCCTAGACGGCTCCTAACAAAAATTGTTTGATAGGCAAGACAAGGTATGTCAATTTTCTATTGCTAATATTTTACACTCTAAACTCAACTTTTTCAAAAAATACAACAGGATTATATTGGCATCGGGAGGGATATAGTAAAATTAGGCAGGACAACAGACCAGTTTCCCATAAGAATAACAGCTCTACTTGTGCTTACTAGATTCAACAGTATTTAGCATCATGTGCATTCACACTAGTGACACTACCCTGTTATAGTGTGGTGCCATGGGGTTCAAAGATAGCTACAGATACCCTTGAATCCAGCCTGCAGAGTTGGTAAATCTAATTGTAGCTAACAGTTAGCTTTACATGAAAAGAAGTAACAACAAATAGAGCCCAGGAAGATGAATCTGTCGTAATTGTTCCCAAAAGATAAACATTCTGAAGCATTTCTAGAATCCTATAAAAGTTAGTAGTCTGTCCCCAAGACAGACACTTTCAGTTGCCCTTAATAAGGAACTTAATTTAAAAGGATTAAAATTGCCCGTCTAAGCATACTGATAGACATCCATCAAGCACATTTTTGTATATCAGATTCCCAAGCTGACAGATTTGTGTATGCAATCAAGCTAAGCCTCTATGAAACAAAACAGAAAAACGGTTAATAGGTGTCTTGTGGTAGCACACTGATTTACTTTAAAAGGGCATCACACTAAGCCAGCTAAATGAAAGACAACTCCTGGTACACAAAATTAAAGTAACAGCAGTCTATCTTGTTAATCAAAAGTGTGAGTCATCCTCACTTTTCCATGATAAAAAGAATTTGATAAAAGTTAAATTATCAGGACAAGTTGTAGTTCCATACTAAAAAATCATAGGATAGGAAAAAGGCAGTAAGTGACTGAAAAAGGCAGCCATCAGCCTGTTTATACTATGCTTATACTATAAAAATGCTTATACTATAAAAGAAACAAGCAACACGATATAAGTGTACTAAACAACAAATAACACATTTATGGTCAGTGATGTGAAGGCAAGTGCATGGTAATTAGTCTTACTGTCAGTTCAGACCTAGCCGTGGGTTTTGGAAAGCTAAAGTAGACCTTATAAATGCTTAGAAATATCTGAAGGGTGGGTTGAAGGAGGATGCAGTCTGACTCTTTTCAGTGGTTCCCAGTGACAGAATGAGGGGTAATGAGCACAGGCTGGAACATTTGAAGTTCCATGCAAATATGAGAAAAAACCTTTACAGAGAAGGTAACAGATGCCTAAAACAGGCTGCCCAGGGAGGGTATGAAGTCCCTTCTCTGCCTGGATGCAGTACTGAATAATGTGCTCTGGGCAATCCAGCTTTAGCAGGGGAGTTGGACTACATGACCTTCAATGGTCCCCTCCAACTCTGACAATTCCATGATTCTGTGATTTACTGTGCTTTCCAGTCACGTAATCTTGATAACTCCTTTCTTTACTGATGTATTTACTGAGAAACTGCATAGCACTTAATTGTGCTTAGCCCTAACAGAAAGGTGATGTTTTAGTAAGTGAATACCAACACTCTGGTTCTGAACCAGTAAGTTTCATGGTATATCTAGCAGATTTCTTAATTCCAATACCTATTCCCATCACAGTAGGTTGAGGTTATGGCTATCTCTTCTACATATTTGTTTCATGAGAATTTGTCTTTATGCAGCATACATCTTTTGGGTGGCAGACTGGCCCATATAACAGCTACTTTCAGAAGCAACCTTCTTGTGGCATTGGATATTTTTTTAAACCAACAATATTGCTGAACACAAGTAGTCTTCCTCCAGGTTGGAGGTCAGTTCACTTCATTCAGGTGCTCCATTCTCTGCTAGATAAGAACATGCCATGCTAACTCAACATAAGTGGTCAAATGGTTAGTTTATCTTATTTTTCCAGAAGCAAATTGCTATGTATTTTTACTCCAGCAGAGTGGTAGTAACAAACAGCTGGGGTTACAGCTTCATAACTAGTACCTCTGAATGGCCTGAGAGTTCACAAAGTATTTACCACTCAGCATTTGCCTAGTTGTGTTTCAATGCAAGCAAACAACTGTGGAAGTTCACATCAGCAACTACCCCACTTGCTTGATTACTATTAAACAAGTAATAAAGCACTGCTTCTAAGGCTAGCATAGTCAAATTAATTTTCCTGAAAAAATTGTGTTTGTTTGATCTTCACCAGACCTTGGTTGTAAAAGAACGAACACCAGTGAATGTTAACTTCTCTAAGAAATGCAAATCTGACTGTCCTGAGGGTACATAAATTAGGTTTTAATTTTCTGCAGAAATTTCAGTTAGCAAGACAAAATCATAGCAGACAGATTCACAAAAAAATATTTGAGCATGATACAATTTTTTTTTTAAATTCATATATGGCACAAACTCAAGATAGAAAACTTGGCTTTAATTTCACTGTGTCCAAAGGGTTTTGAAGTTCAGTCCCTGAGAAAAATGCCCTAATTCCAGCAGGGGTGAAGTTGAGCATTTCCAGTCTCCTTGTGCAATACATTCACAGTGTTCAAAATATATTCACAGGCACGCTTTTTTAATTTTTTAACTTTTTTGTTTCTTTTTTCATTGCAGATACTGAAATTCAGCTGTTTTATAACTGGATCAACTTGCAAACCATTACTTCCCATTTGTATAAGGACTTAAATTCACTGTGATCAGAAAAAAAAAAACAAACCAATCACCAGTTTTTCCACTATGATGAAAATTATTGAAAAAATGCCCAGAATTCATATTATCCACTGAACCCGGCACTGTACCTCAGATCCTGAAATGAGTAAGAACAACGTGCAAGTCCTCCACCAGACCTAGGCAGTCCGTATGATTTAGAAGTTGCCCTCTCACAGAAGATAATTATTTCAACAGTACTTAGTAATATCTTTGGTGATAAAGGCTCAATACTGGGAAGTACTATCTTCTGGCAAATAAGAGATGGTATCTTTTGGAATCTTCTCCCCTGACTTTTGTCCCCACCTGATGTATTATACCCCCTTGTATTGCTCTACTACCATTTGATTAGCTTCTGGGAAATGCCAGCTTGTCTCTGCTTCAATAGCTTTCTCTAAATCCTTGAATTATCTTTCCTAGTTCTCTCAGAAAGCTATTTCCTAACTAATGTGGTTTATTAATCTGCTGCATTTCTGGCAAAGCAAGCAGAATATTAAGTGGGATACTTCAGCAGTGTCTGGCATTACAAAATATCTTGGAAATACTTGAAGCTGCTCTGAACCATAATATCTTTTCCATGTCTTTTTCACTGCAGAGCACGATGAACTTGGCCTCCATTATAGTGTTTCAGTTGAATCTCAGAACAAAATCCACAAAAATCTAAAAGACTGGAAGGTGTACCGTGATTTTCCAGTGGCTATTCGCTTAGTCCATGTATTTCTATTCCAAAATGGTGGGAACGCATTATTGTGTTTTTAAGTTTTATGGGTAAAAATATTCCCTTAAGAATTTTTTTGGCTAAGCTACTGTCCTGTGGTCAGACAAGTCAAATGCTGGAGAAGTGATGCAAGGAAATCTACTCTTGGGGCATAACATAATGCTCTTTGTTTACATAAAAGTAATTCTCATAAACATCAATTTTTTCTGACAGAAACACAGAGGGATTTCAACTTTGTTTACACATCAGTTTTTCCTTCTCTAGAAAATTTAGCTATCTTCATAAAGCACAGTCATTACACATCCCAGCTCACTCCAAAAAGAAGTTTTGATGGTGCTGACTTCTCTGCCAGCCCCTTCCCCTTCCCAAGACTAAGCATACACAGTGATTGATATATTTACTCTGATTGTATCTCAGCCTTCTTGTGCACTGCCACACCATTGCAAGCCTGTGAAACACTTCCTAAAACTAGGCACTTCAACCTTGCAGGTTAAGAAATACCAACATGTCACCCGTGATATAGATATGTATAAGCAGAATAAAAAATTAGAGGCATGCTGAAAAAAGACACAACCCACCCAAGAATAAAGAATACATTTGTTTGAGGGTCAGCTGGTGACACTGGTCATTTAGGCCTCCTGTCTACAGCTGATATACATCAGTGTTAAGACTCAGATTAAGTTTCACTTTTCAGGTTCTTCCTCCAACAAACCAGTTATCATTACATTATAGAAGTATGTTATATGGATTAGTAGTGAGATACAAAAGTTGCCATGAAGCAGTTAAATAACAGGTGCTCTCATCCTACCTTAATAACATGAGTCTGTCTCTTTCTTTATCTTCTATGTTGTTTTCCTGTGTAGAGAAAAGAAACTAGATGTACAAGGCTGGATTGGGATTCCATACCATCTTGGTCCACAGTTCAGTTGTGGTGTTCTTGTCTATTTTCAGGAGGATAAACACTTCTTGTTCATTCCAGTGTTTGCAATTTTCTTGCCCTAGTCAAGATCTCACCCCATCATTTTCCCTGCTAGTAGCCACGTGAGGGAACAGGAAACTCATTAACACAATCATAATAGAAACAGCTGGAAAAAAATGTTGAAGTATGATGTGTAATGGCCACTAAATTAGTGGCACTTTTCTACATATGATAAAGCAGTAACTCAGTAGAAAAACAAATAAAGGAAAAGTGTACTAAAAAACTGCCCAGACCATAAAGCACACCTGTACACGGCACCTCTTTTGAAAGGAGAGGGGGAGAAGGAGAAGGTGACGGGGAAAAAAAAGGGCAGGGCAAACAAAGCCTGTTTGGGCAATAAAAGGTGTTGGGTATATATATTACTATTTTACAACAGTAATAAATCCAAACTAGCAGGGACAATCCACTTGGATTCAGAATACTTTCCCAAGCTCAAACTTTCTGACATTGCTGTAGCCAGCGTGCAGACACCTCCCTTCCCCAAGAAAACTTGGCTCAGCAAATTTTCACATTGATGTCACGTGTTCTGTGTCAAATTCCCTTCTGCTCAGACTACCTGCAATTTTAGACAATTTAAGAGCTACGATAACCCTGTAATTGGTAAACACTGAAACAAACAGAAGATATACATTTAAAACAATAAGAGCTCTTAGTTGAACATGGGAGGCATCTGTAAGAATGACCTAAGTAGCAAAGTAGGAAGGATTTTAAAAGATTCTCTCCAAACCACCTGGAACTTTTTCCATTGAAGACTGAACTGCTTCAGCTTTGAAAGACCTCAGTGGCACTCTTTTAAGTTATTATAGGAGATAATAGAGTTTTAAATCAGATTTTGTGTTATCTTGACCCCAGACAGTTAGCCATATAATTGGAAAGTAGAAAAACTGGCTTTGCTACCCTTTTCACTTTTTATTGTTTCTTCCCTTGTGATTTTTTTCTGCCCCAGTGCTATATTCTAATCTAGGACATGACAAATATTCACTATTTTGTACTATAGACAGGAAAGCTTTACTGTAACTACATCTATCATATAGTTCTCATGTCATAATGAAACAGCCACTACATGCCTAATCAGAGCTACCCAGGAAGAACCTATCATGCACAAAAAGTGATCAAGTAGCCTTCTGTTAACTCAAGCTGCAAGCAATCTTATAATAATTATCATTAAAATGGAAAACTTCTGATTTAGGCCCCAAAAATTTAGGTCAGTCAAAAACTTACACATATGCTTAACTTTTAAGAACTTAAACATTCTAAGCACTTGTTAAGTAGGTTGGCAAGCACTGAACTGCCTTGTTAAATAAAGCAAGACCTACATCTTACACACACGCAGAGTAGTCAGTGCCTGCCCAGAGGAATTTCATGCATAGCATTGAACTGCACAATTTCCACTCATTTATACTACTAATACTAACAGTGCTCAGGTGAAAAGGAGGGTGATGAGCTCAACAGATTTTAGATATAGCTCTTTTAGTAAATGAGAATGCCAACCTGGAGCCCCAAGCCTTTTACTTTCCTTGCTCTTCTCCTCAAATGCATGCATATAGTTTCCAGTTTCAATATAAATTTCCCTGACTGAAAATAAGGGTTTGCAGGTTTTTTAATCCTCATCCCCAAAGGTACTGGTTCTCACTTTTCAGTACCATGCTGAGCTGGATTTACCAACCAATATATCTATCTGAACATTTCGGACACTCTGAGAGAAGGGAAAATACTGCTGGGCAGATGGTTAGGACCTCCTAATGCTTCTTCTGTCACGAGTTATTCTGCAATCCTAAACCGGTCAGTTCCCATAGCTCTGTGGTTGCAGCACTCACTCAGGATGGGAATGCTAGGTTCCATTCCCTTGTCTCCCCAGGAGCTCACACTAACTGCTGCAAACTGCAGTGGGTACTGCATTTCATCCCACTTGGTGCAGCTGCATTGTTTTATTCTGGCCTTGCTCCAATATTTTGTTAAACCTTTGGGGAATGAATTCAGGTCTCCCCCTTTCTCTGCATTGACTACAGTTCCCCTAGGTTAAAAGGTCAGCATTATTTTTGTTCAGACTCCCCCTAGGAGATCACCTTTTAATTACTGCATGTTCTCCACCAAAACCTTTTCAACAAGGGTTACTAAGTGTTTTCTTCACCAACTTTGCAATATGAGCGAAGAAAGTAAACTCTTTTTAGAAGCGGCATGGCTATGAACTCCACATAGCAACCACAGCTTCATTGTTTGCTTCACTATACCTTAAACATACAAACTGCCTTTTAATTGCACATGGATTTCTGCATAAGAACAAGGGTTTCTACAGGGATCTTTGTAGTTAGTTGATATAAGAAATTGCTGTAATTAACAACTCTTTCCTCTTTCAACAATTTTAAAAAGCAGCCATTGCAGCCAAGGAGTCTGGAGACACAGAAAAGGAGACCAGGTCTGCAAAATAAATAATATTGTGTATCTGACAAAAACACACAAATACACTGAAATGCTTTCCCCCCACCCCCATTTTAAAGTTAGGCTTTGACTCCAGATATTTAGACTTATTCTACTAATAGGTAAAACACTGTGGGATGGTTCACAGAGTCACAGAATGTCAGGGATTGGAAAGGACCTTGAAAGATCATTTAGTCCAATCCCCCCTGCCAGAGCAGGAACACCTAGAAGTTATTCATGCAGCTCTTTGCATTTCACGAAGCTATTGCGTTTGACCAAGGCAGTATATGAGTGGAGGGAAAATATGCCAAAGAGAAGCCATTTGTTTGACAGTACCTTAGGCTATTTTAAGTAAAAAACTGCAATACAAAAGGTTAATTTCAATCAGTGCACCAAGGCAGTACATAATAAAAATTTCACACTTTCTGCAATCACAAGTTTTTTAATACAAGCAGAATTTCCAAACTCCTTTGAAAATGCAAGTCACAAAATAAATACTAAGGGCTAAATTTTGACCTGAATGTTGCATATGAATCACTTTACCTACCTCTCTTCAATCACAAAGAAACAAATATTAAAAGGTGTCAGGAGTTTTAATTTTTGAGAGGTTCAGGGGAGCCTACTGTAAATTAAAAGGTCTCTCTTCAGCGGTTCTGCAGTTTCCCACCACAGGCCTTATGAAAAAGTGTCCTTCATCCACATACTTTCTCTAAGAATCATCTCCCTTTTCTGATGATACAGCCCAAGAGAACACACTACTCCTTTGAATGTTGCCATTGAGGACACATTTCTACAGAATCTACTGATACAAAAATCCCCAAAAGTAGCCCCAAACTCATCCTCTCCAGTGGCAGGAATATTAAATGTAAGGTAGTACTTTTCAAAAATGAACACCCTTATAACTCGTCATCTTTCCCATGGTATTTTGGACATAAAGCCTTGAATTTGTTCTGCTAAACTTTGCTATGATAAATATTTTCCTGGCTTTCTATTAAATGAAAGTAATCATAAGAGAGAAGATATAAAGCAAAGGCTCTGACAAAGGCTGCACACATCACTGACTACAGTATCACAAAATTCACAGCAGAATAAGCTGCTGTGAGCAAACCTATGTGATAATTTATTAAAACAAAACTTTTGAGAGATGACCTGCTACAAGGAGAAAAGATAATGGGTTTCTTATAGGTACAGTAAACCTGAGTCTATATCTGGCATTACTGAGTTCAGCTATTCTCCAGCTATTGTAACACTTCAAAGAATGAGGAGTTAGAATTTGCATTCAAAACATAAACAGAGCTCAACATTATATGTATTCAGTTACATATTTTTAAATATATGTATTTCTCTGAGTATGTATAAGAATATACAAGAACCTCTATAAACTTCAGTGTCCTTTTTCTTTTATTGAAATTATACTGTAATGCCCAGTAGCAGTTACAGATGTTTAGTTTTAGTCCTCTCAAAGCTATTTCATTATGTTTGATAGTCATTTAATAATCTAAGGTCCTATAACCTCAACAATGTAATAGATAAATCATCCGTGGTAGTAGTATCTGCTTCACTAACAATATTTTTTGAACTGAATTATTTTAGTATGAATGAAAGTGAGGTGTATCTGAGAACTGTAACTTACATACTTTACTACTCAATTGCAATATTCTATTTGCATTTCAATAAGGATGCAATATTAGTGTGTCATTCACTACTGAGAACTCACCTTTTTAAGAGAACCTAGGAGATTCTGAGTGGAGATAACCATAATTTTACCCCTAAAAATATATTTTTTTCTTGAAAAATAGAATTTTAGAAAAATACTTGTTCTATATGATTACATTAGTACAAATACCTTTTGAAATGGAAGATATTAAAGTATTCACTATGACAATCAGCTGTCTTCAACTCTAATCTCAAAATTTATTAATGGATCTTCTGTACAGAAGAGAAAATTAGTAGATGTGGAGATCTTATTTTTTTCTTTTACTCTATTTTCTGTTTCATTCTAATGCCAGAACCAGAAGTCCAGCTTTTCTGGTATTATAATAGAATACCAAATTGCTGCAGCCTGAGTTTATCTCAGCTGATAAAAATGTAATGGGATATTGTTACTTTAATTATGCAGAAGGTTTGTGAAAACTCACACATGCCAAAATCGAAAAATGTTTATTCATTTAACAGAAACAGTCATCTTCAAATTTAAAAGCCTCACTCAGAGACTTGGTAGAAACCAGGCATCATCCACTGCATTATCAAGTAACTCTTGAAACCAATCTAACAGTGAATTCAGCATTTCTCTACGCTGATGCATGCGAGTAGGATAATACACACTGAACTCCTAACAAAGGTTTTATAGTTATCCTGATTAAATGAGTCTATAGTAATTTCTCCAATTTTATCTTGTTCTATATGATGCATATTAAAACCTCATGATATAGAAATGTTACCTTACTACTCTGGACTGGTTCCTTTCTCCCTGCCAAAACTCAGACCTGCAATATGAATCACTCCAACACCACTTCATTGTAGAGTTCAGAAAGCACCTTTTGAGCGTTGTGTCATCCTAGCACCTCTAACTCTTCATGGACTTGTAATGAAGAGTTTTCAATTGCCTGCTGCACAATGGCTTTATAACAAAAACCCAAACAGGGCGGAAGTGTTTGTCCTGTTCAGTTACTGTTCAAGCTGCCCTGGCAGTCAGCTACTACCTACCTCAAATTTCAACTGACACATTGCCTCACAGAGCACAATTGTTTTGGCAGACTGCATGCAAGATAGACAAATATTTTGAAGACACAGGAGTTCTAGCACTTCCCTTTGGTCTCTTTTTAAAAGTTCTTGCAAACATCTCACCTATAAGCTTCAGAATTGATTTGTCTTATTGCGGTCATTTGCACAATGTGACTGACTTTTTGGGGGCAAGGAGCAGAAGGAGGATGCATTTCATTACTAGTCTGCTTTTTGTGAACCAGAAAAATGGGCAACTCTGGGGGGGCTGATTTGTTCTTGAGCACCATAAAATAAAAATTTGGGAAGTGTGTAACTAAAAACATTACGTCTGTTAGCAATAATCTAATAGTGAAGCCTAGTTTGGGAAAGAGACATAGAAATGCTTTGGAAACAAGTTTGTTTCCAAAAAATAAAATAAAATAAAATAAAATAAAATAAAATAAAATAAAATAAAATAAAATAAAATAAATCACATAGTATTTGGGAGTGGACATCCCATACAGAAAAGAGCCTGGGATAGGAGCATGCTCCAACCCCACAGATTTTGCAAGGCATTGCAGTGTCTGGCAACTTTTCCACCTTTGAGAAACTCTTAAACAACTTCTGGGGAAAAAAGAAATCCAAGAAACATCCTCTGTATTGTACTTCATATGCCACAGTTAACTACCAAAATGCCAATGGAAGCCTGTTCTCATGCAGGAGCACACTGCTACCAAAGTTCCTTCTTTAAAGAAAAGCCATTTTAACCTGCTGGGCCTTTCAAAGACCACCTTCATCACTAGAATTCAACTACACGGCTGCATTGTCCCCTTCCCCACCTCCTATCTCCTTACAGTATTATTTCCATGGTCAAACATCTCATGCCACAGAGCTCAGGCAACATGGTAGCTGTCATGAGCGCAGTGCCAGACCAGCAAGTTACAGAGCAGGTTGTCTCAGCAGATTGACAGTCAATAGGAATATTGATACTTCCCTGATAAGTCCCAGAACACCTGACCTGCTTGGTGGTGGAAAACAGGAGCAAAGAAGGAGCATGGCTAAAGTCTGCTCCTGAGAAGCATATAAATTCAAATTTTGCAATTACTCTTGTAATTTCTTTCAGTAGCCATAAAGACAGTATTTCTTTTCCTGCAAAAATGACAGACTACGCCCTTCTGCACAGTGTCCTCTTGGAACACATATAGTATTCAGCAGATAAGAGAAAATCAGAACTACATTCGCAGCTATTTGTTACTATTTAAGTTAACTAACTTAGAGGGCAGATGAGAGTCAGTCCCAGATGGTGGCATGTAGGGAAAACCAGACTGTTGCATTAAAGATGTGCTTTTAATTAACTTCTATCTGAATTATAATAACTAAAGATTTTACCACAGGTGTTCTTAGAATAATTACCTTCTATTTCATTGCACAGTGCACATTCCCGGGAAATGGGAACTGAGACTATTTCTTAATTTAAATACTTTCTCAAATCTTTTTAAAATTTATTGCTTTTTAATTGTTTTACTGAGATTTTTCTTTGAGCCTTTTTAGCCTTTTTCAGATTCCTATAGGCTTTTTGAAGACTTCAGAAATGTCTTACAGGGGGCCAGATGGAATTCTAAGTAGTTAACAAAATATAGGTTGCATTTTATGTTTGGATACAGGAAAAACAGTTCATACACAGAGTTATAAATTTACTTTTGGAGTTAGGAATAAATGGCTAATTTTTTTCACTCTTGCTGCATGTGTGGTACTAATTCCCTACAGTATTGTTCTGGAGATTGTTGTCTTTTTTATTGTTTTATTTGTATATAGGTCTTAGCAGATGACCTTGTTATTGCAGCATTAACTACTGCAATGTGTACTGAATGTAAAATATATTCAGTACTGAGTACTATACTGAGTAGCTATCCTGATTTTTTTCCCCACAAGACTAATTCTGCAGGTCAATGCATTTAGTCGAGATTCCTTGGTTTCCTATCAACACTTGAACTGATAATATAACAACATATTGTGAAATGGCAATTAGAAAACACAAGCTAAGAGAAACAAGTTCATGCTTCACCTGTATTGCAAAGATTCAAGCTTATGTGAATAACGTGACACAATGTAATTCATAGTTCATAATTTTATGAAGACAGAAGGACAGAAAGGGCTGAAGATAGGTTTTCATGAAGGAAGGAGAAGAATAATGCACAACGGAGAATGATTTAAGACAGAGAGTCCTGCCCTCTCTTGCATTAGTTCTGGCCATATCTGCACAGTTTTTAGCATGCAAGATTACACACTGAAATTCTTCTTAACTATATCTTCCAGTCTAGGGAAAACAAACATCAATAACACAAGAATAAACAGGATCATTCATCTTTTCCTTATGTTTATCTCTGATTAAGTTATCTTTATACTGAAATAATATTCGGCCAGAGGCAGTCTTAAGAAACTGAAGAGACCTTTGAAGTAGCACCTCCTGAGACAAAGAAACAGCATCAAATGGCATATATGCTGGCTTCAGTTTACTAGACAGAAACTAAGGTGCTAATATCACATTCACAGAGCTACTGGTGTTCAGTCCAGCTAAGAAACTGCTGGGAGAGAGAGCTCTCCACTTTCTTTCACCAGTGTATGCCAGGGAAGTACTAGATAGATGGAGGCATAGGCTCACCTGCATATGAAACACCATTGGAGATACTGACCTTCCAGCCACATGTTTTCATTTAATACACTCATTCAATATAAGCTTGCAAGAAAAATTTTAAAGAACATTGTAAAAGTTATAAAGTTGTAAATTTAAAACACCTATTGCCTCCATTACAGCTTTCTCCAACAACCCCAGAAAAGGCAGTCTCTATCTATAAATATATATATAACCATATATGACAATTTAGCTGCTTCTATGGCTACTTTCATAAAAATTTGATAGCAACTGATGCTAGGAATCCAATTAATGCTGAATAAGTCAGCTCACTCACCTTATGCTTTGTGGTTTTTTCTTTTTCTTTTAAGGACATTGACAAAGAACTGAAAAAAATATTTTCATTTTGTCAGTATTTGGAAGTAAATAAAAAGAGTTTTCCATAAGTACCCATTTGGGGTCTCTAACTCCTCTTTTCTTTCATTAGATCCTGTCCCCAAAACTGAGTATCTGTCTGTAACTAGCTAAAAATTAAGCCTTGTTGAAAATAAACTTTCAGAATTCTGTGGTTTAGCTTTTAAAGATAGGCAGAAACATTCAGTGTCTATTTATTTAAACTCCTGTCTAGAATAAGACCTTGTTACTGTTGGCTCTTACCAAGCAAGCCTAAAGCATAAAGCAGCTTTTGCCAAGAAACACTGAGATTCTTCCTTGTAGAGTAATTCCCAAGCTTCTGACTCTTGTTCCCACAGTGCTTCATTAGCTGAAGAACTGAATAAAATGGATTCTGTTTACGTAAGGGCAGATATTAATAGAGTCCATGCTCATTTCCATTGCATGCCATTCAAGGACATACAAAATGACCAATTCAGTTAGCACATGGGTGAAACCTTTCTGCTAAGTGACCACTAAGGTGAGCAGGGTTAAGACAGAAAATAGACATTTCACTGGGGATTGATTTTGGAGGTGCAAGTGATGGAAATAGATGGAAATCACATTAAAAGTAATTACTAGGTCTGTATTTCAAGAATTTTAAAAGTTGAACTCTATAGAACCTACATTCCACCCACATTTTATCAGTGTTGCCTTCCATCTTGCTCAGTGCGTACTATAGGAAAATGTACTACACCAAACCAAACAAAAAGCAATACAGAAATGAAAGAATCTGCTGAACAGCCTGTCCCTACCCATGCACCCCGTTCTCAGTGTGTCTCCTTATTTCAGTGGGGATATTTGCCTGAAACACATATGAAACTTTCCAGCAGTACCCCTGCTTAGCCAAAACTCTCTCTATGGCCAAGTTTCACTCCACCTTTTCTTTGCTTGTACTGAGAAACAAGCGAAGCAAAAGAAATCAAAGCTTAAAGTCAGTTACAAGGTTTACTCCTTCCACTGTCCACTAAGCAACCTGGCTTAAACCTCTCTCCCTGACTTCTGCCAGCAGCTTGCTTGATTTATCTTCCCTGCTCCCAGAAGCAGCAAGGCTTCCATCACAAACATCCTGCATTACATCTGGTCCAAAAAACACGAGGGAGAACACAAAGGCTGCAAAGTAGAAGCATCATTACTTTTCGCCCATTTCTGGGTAGCGTACACAAGCTGGTGAGTCAGTTATCTCCCACAGGATGGGGAATGGAAGGAAGGATGAAAAATAGGTACCTGAAGACAGTTTTTGGCAAAGCGTGACAAGCCAAGTACAATGCTATGTGCCTTTCTGCATTCCCTAACAAGCAGGGGCTAATGTGGCCCCATGCATACCCTAAACATCCAGACATCTACACAATAAAGATGTTGTGTGCCTATAGCAACATACCAGCAATTATAGAAAGAGGCTAAAAATACTGTAAACTGCAGAAATCATAATAAATTATGACTTGTGGAAAAAAAACCCTTTGCAGTAAATTCTACAGTAGAGCAAAACAACCTGCTGTTGCCACTTCTCAGTTTTAATGAGTCTTTTCTCTTTACTAAGATTGCTAGCAACTGTTTGTAACTGGAGTCAAGCCTTCCGCATGCTCACACATTGGGCTGTCCCCTTGATAGGCAAGGTCTTTGTTTTGAACACCTAGGGAGACATTGCAAGCAGTGATTCTGGAAATGAAGTGTTGTCATATCCTGGAAAATAGCTCATGCAGACAGACGACTTGGAGACATGGCAACTATCTGGCTGCTCAAAAATGACAAGGAGCCAAGAAACAATACTTATTTTATATTCAAATCCAAATGAATTCCAACCCAAAATAAGTGTTTTCAGAACATTTGAGGAAGGTCACACAGATTTTTAGAATATATGTTGACATTACATAGGGCAATCCAGGAAATGTAACTTGAGCCAGAGCTGGCAGGGAAATCCAGCTCTCTTTAATGTGCAAGTTTACAGAGCAGCTAAAATGGAAAGCTGAGATGTTGTGGAAAAGATGTGAATTCTGAGACAGGAAGCACACAGCATTGTGGCAAGAAGTGTAAAATAGGTAGCTAATGAATATGAGGATAAAAGAGAGTGAGTGAAAATGAGCGCTGCAAAATTTTCCTTCAGATTAACCCTGACAACATCATCATAAATTCTTCCTTTCCTAATTTATCCTTTCTTCTGTGTTGGAAGAACTAAAAAAACCCAAAAGTTACCACACAATTTCCCAGAAAGATAGTACCAATAACACTGAGGCCAGAAAAGTTACCTTGGGTTACTTGACTTAATTACAAGACTTTTATAGGGGACCATCAATATGTAATTCAAGCAAGGTAGCACACAGAGAATGAAAAAAAGGGGGGGGGAAATATTGTGAACCACATAAAAACATTAGCTCAAAAGGTCAGATTTTAAGGGATATTTGAAAAGCTAAAAAGTTGTAACGGGTATGTTTAAGCTGTCTTCAGATGTTCTGCATGAGCATCTTAAAAGTGACATGTTGGGGAAATTCTCATTTTGTCTTATTTCTCAGCATCAGTCCAACTTTGTCCATTCAACAGTTCAGAAATGTCTCTTTTGCTTCTTAATGAGGATAGAAATACATCTTTGGGCCAGCATTAATTCAAGTATGGAAACACCCTAAGTCTGAGAACAACAGTGCACAGAGGTTGTCTTTCCTGTTTCCCACCTCTTACCCACTAGGTACAAGCAAAGCAGAGCCAAGACAGAAGGCTTAACAGGAGATGGAAATACATACACTCCTCGCTCTCTTCCTTCTCTTGTGATACATTTTCTTTCCTCTTTTTGCACACAAAGTGAACAGTAGGGATTGTGGGGTTTTTTGTTATGAAGTTCTGAACTTACATCCACTGAACACAGAGGACAGTAATGTTAACCATCTGTTCCTGTTGTTCATCCCCACTGGAAGCAGAATGGTACGAGTAAGAACAGTGTATTTGTAAGAACAGTGATAGCATCATCATGCTGAGAACTGAGTGGGAAAGCCAATCTCTGAGATTGGGCTGTACTAGTTGAATGAGACCCGTTCTCAGTACAGTTTTGATGAGAAATTCCATCAAGGACACAATAAATACTTCCCAGAAAAGCCTTATCAAACCTCACATACAGCCATATTCAGTTTCTACTTTGATGAATTGATATTTCTCATCTGAAAACTGTCCTGGCTGAAAAACTGCCTATCTTTGACCTACACTGATCAAGGAAATTCATGTGGTTAAGAGCCCTAAGTCAGAAGCAGCAGGTCACTACTGAGATAGTGGGTATGCACTTCAATATCGGTCTTCACAGAGATGAAGGAAAAGTCTCAGAAAAACTTGAGCAAAGATAAGATAGTTCATGAATAATTTGACTTNACTCTTGTAGCTACTCTGATGGCATCAGATACTGGAAAACATCAGATACAGTGGCAGCAAACTGAGAGAATTCATCCCTGTGGTATCGCTACAAGTTACAGAGGAGTTTAACGAGCTGGTAAAGGAAAATTTGAAATGAGATATGGAAACATAATATTAAAAAATGCATACATCATATTGAACCATTAATTTAACTCATTCTGCAATGTGCTTATGTCTGCCAGTGCTGTGGTTAATAGGGAGTGTATGAAACTCAGAATGCAATTAAGTCTTGGAGGAAACACAGTTGGAAGCTGTGGCAGTTTCTATAGCAACCTGCAAGGCTCAAGACTAGAAATGGGAAATTAACTTAAAGGCAAGATAAGTATGTAACTATAGCTCTCCTTTACGGTTTTCTCTGCTTCCAAATGGGCAATGTGTTTTTCATTTAAACAATACAGCAATGCATTCTCATGTCCTACTTGTCATTAGGGCAAAAATAACCTTTTAAAAGCATCCTGTTAAAAATATTCTGACAATTTCAGAATCAGGGAATCATCCAAACTTCACTAATTAGTTCAAGCAAAATGGAAAACACTGAACTTGAATGCTGCCAGAAGATTAGAATTAAGGCTTCAAGACAGGGAACATGACAGTCATAATAACAGTTTGCTGATGTCAACACACTGTATGCTTATGAACAAATCCTCTTGACGTATTTTTTGGATTATATTTCAGATCAGGTATTAAGTCTTCAAAATGGTGAGGGCAAGATAAAGAAGAAATTTTGTAAGCACTACAGACCATTTTTCTTTTTTTTTATCCCCATACTCTCTTCAATAGGAAAGACAATATTGAAGAAACCTCATCCAGTATTTTTCCTGGCACTTAAGAGCTTTTATTCAAAGGTTCAGCTGAGACTGCAGTCACCCTTTTAAATTCCTGTCTACCTTACAAACAAATAAAAAACAAAGATATTTCCTGGCCCTAGTACGTCCAGTTGCTCTGAACTTGTTTTACTTCATCATTTAAACACAAAGGGTATGCGCATAGGACATTCAGGAACATGTATCCAGGAAACAAATATATTCTTGCCCCATCTTCTGTACCCTTTTGAACTGTGGACATGACAGCACTATGATGGGTACTGAAAGCAGTTACATTAGCTAAGTACCTAGTCCAAACTAATTTACCCTATCCATCCTGCTGAGTAATGCAGAGCTAGCACTGGGACCCCTGTACAGCACTGGGTTGACAGTATCTGTTAGCATCAGGCTAATGAAAGAAAAATAGCACTACCTCAACTTCACTGCTAATTGATGAATTCACCAAGTGGATCGTTAATTCACTGTGTGTTCCAAGAATTACCATGGAATATCTGCCTCAGACAACACAAACCTCTTAAGCTGACCTAACCATGCCTTCAAACCCCTGTGAGGTTTTACTTGCACGGTAAGCTTTTTTTGGTTGGAATTTGTTCACTTGTTGCTTCTTTGAGGAAAAAAAAGATGCAGATAACCTGTGAAAATTTCAAGAAGTCACTGTTATGCTGTTCAAAATGTTTGTTCCACTCCTCTGAAGGTATTCCAACCTGTGTACGATAATATCTAAGCACCACCTAGAGTAATGGAACTGCCATAGCATTATTTACAATGGAATGTGTTCTCTGCTACTGCTATGGTGGGAGGTTGCCTGTTGATGTGCACAGCACAAGAAAATAATAAGCCTATATTTTTTCTCAAGACCATACTACATTCTCTGCCATAAGTAAAATACTTCATCTTGTAAAATGCCTTGAAAATACTCTGGTTCAGGAATAGTACTCTCTTCTCCACAAGATCATTCCAGGGTCAAAAGTGGCTCTAGCCAAGGAGCTCCACCACATCAGCTACACAATTCAGAGTAGAGGTGATACAGGAATAATTTTCTTATCAGCATAGCTTGGCACTGATCCATTGAGGGCTTCTAACATTTGGACTAAGGCCTTCAATCTCTACCCAAAGCAACTGAGAACTAATGAAGAGCATGAAATACACTGGGATTTCCAACCATTTCCCTTCCTAGGAAGAAAAAAAACCCTCTGCAACAAGAGCTATAGAACCAGGCTGAAACACATTGAGGTGAGGAAGAACCTTGCCATCCTTCTCTACAAGAAGCAATTTACACCACCTCCATCAGTACAACACCCAATTTATAGATGGGTGACTTCTTGCTTTAGTGTTATATTAGACAAAGAGCCAATAGCTTAACAGGTGTGAAGCGGGTCAGAGTAAAAATTTCCTCAAGTGGTTTTAATTTAACAAGGAACATGAAATAAAAATAAAGATTCTCTCTAATGCCAAGTGTCTGTTCTATTTTGTAATAGCAACAGTTTCAAAGAACTATGTAACACTTCTTCACTTTCAAGAAACAAAAGGTTGGTAGAGAGAAGAAGAAGGGAAAGGGATATACCTGAAGAAAGACCTTGTAGCAGCTTTCTGCATTAATATTTTGTTCTTAGTGGAAAAGCTGCGACAGGGTGAGATGAGGACACCACTCTCAAATTCCTCATTGAAGTGATTTGTACGTTGATACCAAAGAATTAATTTATTCTTCTATTTTCCACTGCTATTTTTTTTCTCCCTTTCAACCAATTGAAAAGCCACAATTGAAGACCATACGGGGACAGCAGCAGCCTTTCAACTCTGAAGTTAATTTTCCTTAAAAAAAAAAATAAATCCCACATTATATAAAAATTTCAAAAGGGAACATTACATATTGTAGAATCTGTTAAGCCAGAAGAAGTTGAAGAGATCCATCATTCTTCTCAGTATTCTTAGGAGCTGACCTGTCCTTTAAATGAAGTTAACTATATCCCACTTTGAAGAGTTTCTTTGCCTCTCTAGAGTGGCTGAGGCAGTGCCAAGATTCTCAAGAGAGACAGCTTAATAAGAATATTCAAAATGCTACCGTCTTCTTCTGCACATGAAAGTTTTGTATTGTTTCATTGATTTTGACTCAATATGAACTTCTCTTCATTAAAGAAATCAAGTATTCTTCACTAGAGGAAAATGCAGCAGCAAGATTTAGAAATGTGTGTCTCGGGTATCAGCAAAGAGTTGAAAAACAGAAATCGGAACAAAAGTCATTTGTGGATTTTTGGTTGTTTTGTTTGGTCTTTTAAATCGTGGTTTAAGAGACGTCAAAGCACACTTTTCAGGAACAGCATATCTGTGAATTTCAAGCATACAAATTAATTATCTCCTCCTTGTTTTCCTATAGACTTTAAAAACAAACAGACTTCTTAAAGACTGACAATTACATGGATCTGGATTTGCTATAGATATTAGAAACAAACAGATTTTATAAGGAAGGACATTTACACAGATCTGGATTTAGATTTCATCTACTTATGCTCTCTCTGGTCAGAAAGCACGATGACTTTGTTACCATGCGAATATGGATGATAAGGAGCATTGGAAAGGAAGTCAGCACTCTTTGCTGCTACTGCTGCTGCTAATAACTAACTCATGTTCTGGGCAGATCCAGAAGAAGATCTTGTTTTAGCTGGCAAATTCTCCTGTGACTACAAAGTTGCTAAAAGCATCTTTATTCTATAACTTGCAAGAAGAAAGGACTATTTCCTTTGTAACACACAAATTACTAAAGGCAGGTGAAAAGAAAGGCATGCACAGCTTATTGATTACCTAGAACCCGGCAGTTTCCTAGTCTGCCAGCAGCACTTTTCACAAGTTGGTTAAGCTTCTAACATGGACCATCCTTAACTATAGCAAAAGGTAATTAAATAGATACAGTTCTTTACAGTTCCACAGCTCATTTAATATTAATTTTGGATACAGCTTATCTTCCTCTCCTCCTGTCCCCCACCCCAAAGATCATTATGGTTAAGAATGGAAAGCATTATGAAATATAAATGATTAGCCAAATAGCTGGGAATTTGGTTAGACTAAACATCAAGGACATGAAAGCAAGAGTCGGAAGAAAAATAAAGCAACAGATCAGATATTTAATCAAGGAAATACTCTGTTCATCCATCATTCTGTGCAATTAAGCAGTAGACTGCTTGCTATACTTTTCTATTGAAAATATGCAAGAGAAACATATGTTTAGAAGTAGTGCATGGCTTTGAGTTAGTGTGGTGTATATATCTAAATTCAGCTCACAGTTTATTATTGCTGCATGGTCCTCTTGCATTGACCAATGAAAAACATCATGAAGCTCAAAGCTATCCATGTAATTCTTGATGAGTTTGAAAATAAAATTAGAAAGTAAAGAACTAAAATAATATCAGATATAGAGTTCTAAAGCATAATTACTTCACTTGATCTCCACCACAACTCTATGAAAATATGAAAGCTACCATGTAGACACTCTAATAAACCAAAAAGTTTTGGTTGGTTTTTTTAATTATTTTTTGTAAAGGTTTTTTTTTTCTTCTAATGTGGAATCATAGAATCATTCAGGTTGGAAGAGACCCTGGGGGTCATTGAGTCTAAGCATCAGCCCTACTCTACAAATTCCTCCCTTATACCGTATCTCCCAACACCACATCTAAACGACTCTTGTAGTCCCATTCAGCATAGTATCTTGGATGGAAGGGGGAAGAATATAAACAAAACACACAAAAATCCTAAAGTGACAGAGCTCAGGATCTACAAAGAACTCTGTATGTCATTTCTTGCTTTCCTCTACTTATCTTGTGTAGCTTTACCATTCCCATGCCTGCAGGGGTTACAAAGGGCTCTGCCTTTCCCTGACCCAGCACCCAGGTCCTCTCCTGCCTATGCCAGCCAGAGATGCTGGGGGCCTTCATCTTGGCAAACCTCTGCATCCTCCAGCCACTCCATGGGCAAGATGGAGAGGAGGTGAATCTTACCTGTGGATTTGGCTCCCCTCTCTGCCCAGCTCTCCATACACAGATGCTGGGATGAGGGTCTCCCAAAATAATCGAGAGCCGAACTCCTACAGCTGCTCTCCTGGTGCAGCCAAGTGACACCAGCAACTCCAGGCAAACTTCCAGTTGCATACTGGAAGCAATGCTGGATCAAACAGCAGCAGACCCTCAAGTATTTCCCTGTCCTCTTAACAGCTTACAGAAAAAAAAAAAAATCAGTCCTGATCAGCATCCTTTAGCATGATCATCTCCAGGCACAGCTGACTACCTCACCACTTGGCAGAATAGCCTAAGGCACACATTATTATTTCTTTACTAGCCAGAATCCTCATATGCTCATCTGCAGCCCTCTGGGAACATGGCAATGTCTAATTGAAGAAGACGGTCAGTGAAAATTGAAAGGTCAGAATTAAGGTTGTTGGCAGAACCTCAGCTTCGAGTGTCCATCTATATTACCAGCCACACAAGACAACCCATGCGTGCAAAGACAAAGTGCAGTAATGTTTTTTTTAGATTAAAAATGGTCTTTGAACTAACTAGAAATGCACTTGGGAAAAGGCACATAAGGAGGTGTTGTGTGTATTTGCTTTTATCAAAACTTTCTGAAAAACCCTATTTTTTCCAAAATACTCTTAAGGCTTTTTCCATTTACTTCTCCACAGTTTTTCCACAAATGTTTGTTTGTTTTGAGGGGAAAAAAATAAAACAAAAAAGAAGTTCTATCAGCAAATCAGGATAACTTGGACAAAACTTTTCCAACCATGAATCCTAGTGAACAGGTGCAGTATGCAGTATTGCCATAAATTTCCTTTTGTTTCTTGGGTTTTTGGCCGAAGTGCATTTGTATTGTTATTACAGGGATATTTCACCTTTTTCTTTTCTCATAGCAAAATTAAGAGGTACCCAGTATTTAGTTTCACAGTTCTGGAAACTATTTAGCAGAAATGCTGACTCATGAACATCCATTTCCCTTTTTACTTGAAGCAAAGAAATTAAATACTGCAGAGTCTGCTCTATAGCAAAACCCCAAATAAAATGGGAGTGAAACTGCACTACACTAACATCCTAATATGCTTTCAAGATTCAGCCAAGTCTTTCTGCATGCAACTAAGATAAGTGCTAACCCTATTCTTCCCTCAATTCATGTTGTTTAAGCACTTCAGCATGTTTGCACCTTTGCTAGAATAGGCGAAATAAACTAAGTTAAGAAATAACAATTAACTACAGCTAAATGAAAAATGGGATTTGCTTATTTTGATATATTATTTTTGGCAGTGGAATTTTTTTCCAGGTTGGTAGTTTACATTTTTTGTTTGTTTTTTTGATGCAAATGAAAACAGTTCTGATTCCCACCCCTAATGCTGCATGAAATTAAAAGCCAATAAGTGTTTAAAATAATGTCTTTTTGTTCCTCCATTATTACAGCCAATGGCAAATAAAAAGCCTAAAATATTTTGATGCTTACATATCACAAATCTTTCAGTAAAAATACTTTTAATTTCCCTTGGGATGACATTCCTATCAAAGTCTTCCCTTCTAACATTGTTTCTTCAAAAAGCTCTGATGATCACCAAACAAATCAAATTGCTTGTGTACACCAAAGAAAAATAATACAAAAGTGATTAGAGATTTTGTGGTAGTCTTGCTGAGGTAAAGAAGGTGACATGAGCATAAGATACAAAGTCTTGCATTTCATAGCGGTTTGAAGGTGAATTCATACCCTTCCTTCATGCTTCTCTGATATCAGTAATTATCTGAGGAAGAACAGGCTGATGTTCTGATACATTACAAAAATAAAAATTTTAAAATAGGTACTCGGAACATATTACAGGGTTATGTTCAAAGCAAGGAACACCTATGAAGGGAGAGAGAACAATGCTGACACCAAGTGGATGAAAAAGCTGCCGGCTCCATCCTCCATTGCAACCTTGAGATGCCTGAAAATCTCAGAGCCACAAGTCACAGTTTTAGGTGTTGTGGTAACTCTTTTAAATATCAGAGGAAGGCCACACAGATTCTCTGAAAGCAGAAATCTGTATTATCCTAATGTGCACACTAGCTGGTTATTTATAATCCTCTTCCTCGTAGTGTAGCTGACCTTAGTAAGCAAAGCAACCAGCTGCTGGTCTGAATTTATCAGGTAGTACTCTCTTTCATAAAGTGCAGATAAAACTCCTTAATATGTAATTTACACAAGTTCTGTGAGCTTGACTGTGGCAGGAGCTTTTGAGATGCTTTGTTCCCAGCAAGACTGAAAATGGGCATCCACAAGCTGGTAAGTCTCCACTGAGTTGGTTTCCATACAGCATATGCCTTCAAAACACATTTCCCAAGGCAGGAAGGGCCTGTATCAGTGACCAGTTTTAGAAAGACCTTCCCCTCTCACACAATTTGTATCATTATTAAATGACAGACAGTAGTCAACATAATCAGCTAGTGTGAGACCTTAAACTCTGTTCTTGTATTATTGATTGCATTCAAGAATCTCAGGATTTCAATTTGACCAGCTTTCCTCTTCTGTGCTCAAGCTGCTTGTTACAGTGAAGCACAGCCAATCGTGTGCAGACTTTCCCAGAAAAAAAATTTTAAACTATAAAAATATCTACATACTGGAAGGAAAGGGGAAGGGGAAGAGACAAATGGATAGTGGCAAAATCCAGGAGTTAAAGTGTGACAGCAGTGTCCCAGAGCATTTGTACAGCAAGTCAAGAGAAACCTTCAGTTTTGCTGGAGGAAACATTAACTCAGTGACATTCCCTCCACACCCCCAGTTCACTAAAAACAGAGACCAGGCATGCTTGTCGTTTCCAAGTTACAGATCTCCAGTACAAAGGACAGTCTGCTGCAGTTCACAGACACAGCACAGAAATAGCACCTCGCTCTCTCTGTGCCCTGTTTCTTCCACTGACAGGCAGAAAGGCTCCAGCACTGAAGACCTAGAAGGAGTAATGTGTACTCCAGCCACATTCACTTTGGTTAAGTCACACTTGCCTAGGTTACAGCAGGTTTTATCAAATCCTTATGGCCACAGTCAGTAATAGTATTCTGCACTGCTGATCCAGAAGAAAAAAAAAAATCTTACAATCTATTGGCCACAATTTTTGTAGAGATCCAGGTCCTACTTGATTCTCAATGTATGGCATCTTTTATCCTGCCTTCTGGTTTGAGCAGTACTCAAATACACAATTAAAACAATGTTTAATGACTCCCTGCTTTTGCTGAGTTTACAAATGTTAGGGAAAATAATTTTTCTTTGGAATGGGAAATAATATGAGGAAATCTTTCTATAACATAACAGCAATCCCTACAGGAACACTGACATAACTCCTGGCGGTTTACACAGGATTATTATTTACATTTAAGCCCAAGTAAAAGTTATCTTTCTAAGCAAAGAACTCAAATGAAAGAAAATAATCAAGACCTGTACCAGTTTAAACTTCGGAAGAATTGCTGAGAGCCACATACAGGAATTGGAATTGTGTTCCTCTACCCATGAGAGATTATTTTGACAAGACAATTTAGTCTAACCTGGAAATCACCAGATAATGTCTGTTTGTTCATTCTGAATGGTTTCAATTAATCACAAGTGTTGTCATGGGATTGGCAAGGGACAACATCAGTTAAATTATTACTATTCTCCACACGGAGGACAGTCCATTTGGGAGACAGCAATTTTATTTTTTATGGCAACTTCAGATGAGAGTGAGGTATGCTTTTTTCACAAAACAGGGTTAATACTGAAACATCCATCTCCTCTTTGAAAAAGGCTAAAAACCTGAGATTGACAAAACTCTCCAGACCACAAAAGCCTTCCCAACAAAACCATAATTTGAGTAGGTAAAGTATCCATGAAATATTCAGTTGCATTGTTCTGACCAACTCTAAACCACACTGCAGTTTCAGAAATTCACTCTGAGGTGTCTGCGGTCGAACTGCAAGTCCAGGAGAGCATCCAGCTCCATCTCCCCAGCCCTCTGGATCTCTGCAATTCCTTTATAATGGGGCTCCGCTATTGCGGGGAGTAGCTACGTGGAATTCTATCAATAAGCGGTCCCTGCAGCCTTACTGATACATAGTGAAGCATGTATAAAAGGATAAAGGAAGAAAACAAGGTGTAGGCTTTTCATCTAACTAATCCCTTGCTTTGATGGAAAGACATGCAGTGGCTTGTATGCACTCACAAAGTCAGGCTTCTGTTTGTTTGCAAGACAAAGGTAGCGTGCAAAATTCAGGATAGATTTGCCTATGACTTGGGCACAGAAATGAAATATGAAAAAACACTCTTGAATTAGACGCAAAAAAAATATTCCGTAGTCAACTTTTATCTAGAACAAAAAGATTCATAAGAGTTGAGGGCAGGCAGCACGACAAATTGCTATTAGCAAGGTTTGGTCCATAATTTAATTACAGTATAGAAGTTAAACTAAACTTGTACACCTCCAACACAGCTAGTGATATATTTAAGGTAAACACAGTTACCTAGAGAGGCCTCAGGTCACAACACGCACCACAGTGTTTTCTAACCTCTTTTTAAGGAAGGATTTAAGTCAAACAGAAAAATCAATTTAGTACCAGTGCACTTTGTGAGATAGGATAGAAGGTTATAGGACAACTTTAAGAAGAGAAACCCTGTCAGGATTTTACAGCATTCCAACTTCATTCTAGGAAAATAAATAAACGTACAGCATACAATGGCCAGGAAAAAGGACGAACTGAAATACACAGTAGCTTGGATATATCTTTTAACCCACTCTCTTTAGATGGAATAGGTGGCTGTGAGTAGTCTACTGTCCAGCCAGAGTAACAGTTCCAAACTATTAGACTGCTACCTTTCAAAAACTTGCAAATTCTGCTTCCAGTCTGTCACCCTGAATCAGCCTGCAGAGGTACAGTAGGTGGGATGACTCTGGCATTTCAAGATACTAAGACCTCTGCTCAGAAACAATCAGTCTTGTTCATCTCAGACTAACAAAGACAGAACTGAAGGCTAAGCTTATGGCAGCTGTTTGGCCTGCCTGCCAGATTGGTATGGCTTTAATTGTTGAAGCTCAAATAATTAAGGTAACATACAATACTGAAGTGGGAAAAAGAAAAAGGCACCTCAACAGCAAAAACAAAACAAAACAAGAAAATCACAGGAATTAAGTAGTCCAAATGCAAGTATCTGTGTAGCTTCTTTAAGTTATTTTGTGAGAAACAGCCAATAAAAGCAAGCTTCCTTTCCAGGAAGAAACAATGGATCTGAGCCAGGTTTGCCATTTCACTCTTCGCTTGCTTTGCTGGAACTAGAACAGGCACTTTTAATATGTTTAGTTTGTAAACCTAACTTTGATGTTTCCAGTTTAGTGGACTTTGAGCAATTGTTATATTATGAAAGATGAGGGTACCTATCCAATGCACTGGGTTTCCTGATAGAAATTATGAAAACAAGATCAGCCACAGAATACTGAATTCCCTTCTCACCCACAGATGAGAATTCTTTCATAAGCTTACCTAAGAGCAGGAGAGTGCCTCATGGCTATGCCTTGTCTGAGGTTTTATTAAGGAACTTGAAAGGATCTTTTCAGCAGAATTCTTTCCCACATCACCACAATCCCAGACAGACTGTGACATTTTGCAGAATTACAGGGAGGGAAGTTGCTTTTGAACCAAAAGTGCTGCAGTAGAAAGCCAGGTTTCCTGGCTTCTCTTATACCGTTCCAATTTCCTTTAGTGGCTGATGCTGCTTCTAATTTTGTAAGCAGAAGCAGATATAATGGGACAACTAATATTTTCATCTTGCATGCTCATTTAAGTACAGGTTGCAAGAATTCTCAAGGATGGTAGTGACATGGGACACATTCAGAGAGTAAGAGCTGCTGAAGTTGTGGGCTCTAACAGTCTTTGTACAAAACAACCCTAGTTTTAGACTTTTGAGCCCTGTCCTGTGACATATCAGGAATATTTCAGAAACATCCTTGTATCAGTGTATTTTGTGCTCTGTACCTATGGCTGTACAGGATTTATTTTAAAAGGGTTTTCAAGGAGCATTAGAGTCTCAGTCTGGGATTCATAATATGCTCTAAAAGCTGAATTTTACTTTGTATTAGAAGTCAGTTGTTTTTCCTTAACAGAGATGCTTAGAGAAAGGAGGAAGAAAATTAAGGAGTCACAAACATGAAAACATGAGCAGTACAATGCAAATCTCTTATCTTCCTTCACCTGATTTGGCACACTACTATCCACCCAGACATGAACAGCAAGGGTGTGTGGTAATTGCACGGTGCAGTACTAAACTGCAGGTTTTGCCACAACTTTTTCTTGATAACTTGGAATTTAGTTATGGAACAAGACAAGCAGCACTGACACATCACATCACAAACTGAAAATAAGACTTACATGAACTCTGCTCCTAAACCAGAATTTGTCTATCGTGCCTCTTCCAGCAAAAGTTTTTTGACAAAAAATGCATCAACGTACTAACAATGTTCTAGAAAAGAATATGCCCAAGGAGAGGCTGAAACATATACACTGAGTTGTGGAAAGGTATGAGGGGTTTCACCCTTCTGGTTTTGCTTTCCTGTGTCATCACTGTATAGCCAAACACATGTGCAAAATAAGAAGTGCTTCGCTAGAAGAAAAATCTAATGGCTTTGATCTAACACAGCTCAGCATTAAGATATTTGAAGTGGAACAACTTGGGAATTTATTCTTGACCTTTAACTTTTGCATTTTATTTTTTTTCCCAATATCAGATTTTTAAACACATATATTTCCCCTCTAGCTTAGGTATATGACAAATATTTACATTGCTGACAATAAGCTATAATCATCAATTACATTATGTATACATTTTCATTTACAGGTTCAAACCTAATGAAGCACCTTCAACTACTTGTTGAACCAATTAATGTAGCTTTCTTACCTGAAGGCCATCTGCTTGTCTCTGTGAGAAACAAGGGTTCAGGTCAACATAAAGCATCTCATGATGTTGAAGCAAATACAGCAGGAGGCCATTGTAAAGCCTTTGTTCTTCGCAAGCCAAATGACTGACAGGGATTCTAAGGGAAAAGATGATGGATTAAGTTTTGGAGCTCTTGGATCAGGAGCTAATAAGTCACACAGGGAGCACCCCACTATCCAAGATAATTCAGCAAAGCAGCTGGCTAGAAGACTGGGTAAAATGGAGTGCCAGCCTCATTTCCTAAAAGTAATTGTTGGGAGAGGGACAGACTTAATTTTGTGGGTTCACAACGCTGGGACCCTCACAGTGATGGAACCCAGTTTGCTGCAGCACTTCACAACACAGTGAATCTCTGAGCCAGCACAACAAAAGAGCTAGAACCTGATAAAAACTCAGCCGTGAAGTTCATAAAAATCAAGGATGCAGACGACAAAAAAATACCCCTAGAAATCTGCCACCATTCACTGGCACTGAGACTGGAAGAAAGGTATTTTGTTGTTCTAGCTTTGTTTATGAAGGTGAACTTTGATGGCTAGAATGTCTAGAACTGCCTAGAAAAAAAACATAGGTAAGAAGCTGTTTCAGTGCAATAATTTATGAATTCACAGGTGTCACACACAGGCAGTAGAATTTACAGATGCTCCTGTTAACAGGTTTTGGTGTGGTATTTTTCATTTTCTGTTCTCTTTTTTTTAAATAAATCATAGTTGAACTTGTACTATTCACACAAAAGGACTAAGTTGAAATAATTTAATTGAAGGCAGGGGATTCTTTATATGGGATTCTAGTCCCATTGCCTGAAGGAACTGTGTATTTCCCCACATCACCTCCTGCCTCATGAACTGTTTGGAAGCTTGGAGGACATTTACATAAATGCTGTCCCCTCAATCCAGCTTCTCCAGCTGCATCAACTCAGTTCCACCCAGCACAATATTAATATTTAAACAACAAATCCATAAACTCTGGAGACTAATGTGGAGGCATACACACACCGGTCTTCTGTTAGCCAAATCAGCACATTCATTACTAATTTGTGATTTTAAAGTACAAATATATGCACCGGCCCAGTCCAATTGCTTTCATTCACATTCTTCTTTTATAAACTTACCATCGTTTCTGTAAGAACAACAAACAAATTCGGGCTCCTTTTGAGAGGCAATGGTTTAAGCAGAGTTATATCCAGGTACAATGCAGACAGATTTACAAGATAAACTACTGCATCATCATATCTGTCTTTAGGGTTGGTTAACATTTCTCCTTCTTAGATTCCTCCTGTTCTCAGAACAGACTCAGTTTCTCCACAAAAAGCAAGCCTGCATGTAAAACTTGGTTGATGGAGCAACAGCCTTTCCGGCGTACACGGCTCCTAAGAGACAATTCATCACTTAACCAAAATTAACACTCCCTACTCACAGGCCATACCAGCAATCTTTTTAGATCCTTGCCTTCTTTTCAGCTTCTTTCTTTACCTTAGACGTGTTCCCAAATCCATCTCTTTCAGCTGTTACCTCCTTACTAGCAAGGAACACTCCACAAGTTGTTCAACAAGAATGAAAATCGAAGATAAAGACCTCTCACCCTACTTATTGGGCCCTACTTTCCCATACTAGCAGCCTATGTTCTCAGTGCTCAGTTCTGAATTTATTTTAAAATAAAATCTAATCTATACTCTGGAATGTGACCCTACAGCTGCTCCAAACATCAGCGTCTGCTCATTCACAGATATTCACGGGTAGCAACAGATGGGTATTCCAAATATAGAAAATACATTTTTAGTTTCCTCTGCAGCCACCTTCCACAGTGACTTCCAATAAATTTTATGAAATAATTACGTCCTTCCCCTTCAGATACTTCTGCTGCTAGCAAAAACTATATTATCAGGCTGACAATAGGGAAAGCATGTTCACACACTGCTGAACGAAGAACACATTCCTCAGAAGAGCACAGCTACCAAAGCATATTCTGCACCTCACATAAAACCCCTGTAATCAGCTGTAATACAAATCAAACATGGGAGAACACTACAAATAAGAAACAAATCAAACTTGATCATCAGGAATCAGCAACTGGTTTCCTTCAGCCTAAACCTTTCATAGTTGCTTTGCCACAAAGTGCAAGCTAGAAAATCCATGCAGTCTCTTTCCTTGGCTTTTTTCAGATCTGCCAAGGTTCCCTGCTGGCAGTCTTGTGTATGAGGCTTGCTGCAAATTTACAAAAAGAATGAGTCAAAGTGAGCAGAAGCAAACAGCTGGTTGGCCTGTATCCTTGTACACACATGCAAGAATTACTTCCTAAGGTTAATAGCAGAAATCTCTTTATCAAGATGAGACATAATGAAGTACCCACAGAAATTTACGTAGCGTCAGTTGAATCTCTGATAAAAGCAAAGCAGTGCGTTGTTGTTGGTGTTTACACAAAGACATGAAACAGCTCACTAGAAGAATGAAGGGCAACAGAAATAAATAGTTTGGAGGATGGTCAGAAAGAAATAAACAGTAGAAATTGATGGAAAACTGGAGTTTACTAAAAGGTATAGGGAGTAGCAGCCACTCTGACACTTGACCTCCAAGTTATGCTTTTGGTTCCTCTTACCTAGGAGGAGGCAAGGACATGAGTGCTGCATCAGGCAGATATTAAGACTGAAGTCTCAAAAGATAAGAAACAGATGGAAGGGTCAAAAATTTAAAAGAAAAGCAATCTGAAAGTTGTTAGTGGAGAAACTTAACAGCACGAAGATAGGTTAACTCAGTCTCACAAGTAAAAAATAGCACGAAGGAGGGAGGCCTGTAGAAGAAATCACAAGGAGTTGGTTTTCAAAAGAAAGTAAAAGTAAAAGTAAACTTAAACTTTTTACTCAGTTATGCTTTTCTGAAATATACCTTCTTTTCTTACCCCCACTTTGGGTCCCACCACCCTGAATAGGGACAGGAAGCATATATACTATTAATAGAATAGAATAATTCCAACATGAAGATTTTAGTTAAATATTCAGTACAAGCAGAATCAAAGTATAGTGCTGCAATGATTAAAACCAGAAAAAACAGTTTAATTAACATTCAGTTTTCACACAAACAGGGATATTAGTTTCCTAGTATTTAAAATTCATTATAATAGGTGTTCTCTGTGATCCTGTAACTAGACTTCCAATATAATACCTCTGCTAAGGCTTATATTTTTTTGTATTGCAATTACCATAGTTACTAATTGTGAAGTATAAGCAGTTTTGCCTTGCAAGGTATAATGAGTAGCGAATTTTATAGTCCAATTTTGTCTCCCCAAGGCCTGTATGTGTTCTGTGTTCTAACTACTGAATATTCAATCTCAGTCATTTCAATGAAGCTGTAAGCATGACAAGTCTCCACAAATAAAAGTGTCAACAGATTGAGACAGGTGATAATCATAAGCAGAATTTACACTTGAATATAAATAGATAAAAAATGTAACATAAAAAGGTTTATAAACAGCCTAGTTTATTTGTTTAATGTCAAAGAAGGGAAAAGTAATTGCACAAAAATGCACATTACCAGAATAGATGCAAAACAGTTTTAGCACCTGCAATGAGTTAGTTCCATAAGTGGAGCTGACATTACATCCAGAAGGTTATTTCCAACAATTGCATGGGGTATGCATTTCTGCAGATTACATCTAGAGTTGGTTTTTCCATAACCATCTTGTTCTGACTGAGCAACTATACCAAGTACCTACCAATGTGTCTCACTTTCCAGTGGATCTATATTCCGGCTGCCAAATGTTTCATAATGTGGTAGCTAATTGCACTAATTTTTGCACTGAAAGAGATAAAGGATATTTATGACTTTATTCCCTGTGTCAGCAGATCCAGTTTGACACATTAGACTACGTTGAATTTCGCTGCTGTACAGGATAATACAAATGGTTTATTGTGAATCATTTGAGGCCTCGGGTCACTCAGCAGGAAGTGGTACATCAATGTCACTGAGAGAAAGTCTCAGCTGCAAGGCTCTCCTCTCTGCACAACTACCAAAAAGGTGATTTTTCATAATCCTAGGAGGTAACTCTCCAAGGTCAGCACTAGTTACACCCTTTACAAGAAATTAATTCCAGACTTACTGGTTTCTCTCCCAGAGCTGACAAGATCAGAATGACTGAAAGAAGCTGGAGTTAGTGCTCACAAGGCAGATATACTTCTATTTATGGTAGCTGTGTTGTCTTGACAGTCAGTCTGGCAGGGAAACCTGATGCTGATCGTTTTCAGTGCTTCTCAGACAGGTTGCTGCCACAAGCGTTTATTTTAGCACTGAGTGTACTTTAAAAACAGACAAAGGGGCATGTTCAGACACAGCTGGACCATCTCCCAAAACAGAGTGAGTTGCTTAAAAACTGAAAAAGCTCATCAATCAATAAGGAAGCCTCCTGGATTCTTTTGTGTAGATACAGAAATTAGTGGGCACACATTCAGGGGATTTGGGAACAGAGATAAAGGAATAAAACGAAGCATTCTTGTATGTGTGTGCATGCACAGAAGCCCCATGTGATAGAAAAGGGGCCTGATGGTAGAAGAGTGATAGTCAGTGCAGTCTTCATGGAACTAGTGTTGGAGTCAAGGGATAGATTTTTGGTGAAGGCCTTTTGGCATCAGCCTTTTAGGTGTTTAGAGGTATAACCATGCAACTAATCCAGACACTGGGAAGTAAACCTCATCTGCCTACACTCATTTACTAATTTTAGCATGCTCATATTAAGGAACTTGGGGTTTGGTTGTAAAACTGCTTTCGTCCATCACTGAATATCCTCCATGGTGAAACCTATTCTCACAGGAGTGAATGGCTTAACTCCTAGCACACCACATGATGTTGGATTCTTGTCCCTAGCTGTACTTCTGCTAAAGTAAGGGTCCTCTTACTTATATCACCTGCAAAGGTTATACGTTGGTTCATCTGATGATAAGCCCACATGGCAGGTAAACAGACACAAACACAGAAACATACGAAAAGAGCAACAAGGTATAAGAGAGCAGTTCCCCAAAATAAAATCTGTCACTGATTTCTTATATTCTTGGTACCAATTTTGCTGACTATCTTTTAACTTGCTTGGCTTCCCATACAAGAAAAAAATGGCAAAAAACATGAAGGCTTTTTTTACTGCATAGAAAATACTAATTGTTAACATATACATTTTGCAAAGTGGCTTTAAGCTGGAATGGCTATGATCCACTAAAACAAAGTTCACAAATTATAAGACAGGTACAGGCATTTTAACATCCTCCAGTGTCAACATGAAGGAAAGGATAAAGAACTAAATCATTCCGGCTTCACTCAAGAAATCCTTCATTATCAGATCATTCTCAACTGTTCCTTCTCATCACCCGGACTTGCATGACATATGCCCTTCCTCCTTTCCTTTTCAGCATCTAGTTATGTGCCTACTCACCGAACATACCTCTAGCTTCAGCCAAGCACTCACTGCTTGTGAGCTCAGCTGGCCTCTGAACGCCAACCTGCAGTTTAGTGGCAAGGGCAGGACGAGCTACTGCTCTTTCTTGATAGAGGAGATCGAGCAAATGCTATTACAAAGCCAAAGTCAGCCTTAGCTTTTCAGAATTAAGGCTAACAACTAAGTAGCCTCCACAGCCAGCACTTAGCTTGGCGAAGAAAAGAGAGGTAGTTCTCATTAAACAACTCTGCATACCTCGTGCCTCTTCTCTTCAGATGGCTTTTTACTTGAGGCTGGCCCTGAACAGCCAGTGCACAACAGGATGAAGACAGTCAGCCAGCTCAGAGTCTGTCGTATGTGCCTATAATATACTATATAAGCATTTAACTTTCAAAATGCTGCACTTTGGATGTACACAGTTATGATAGGAAGCCTCATTGAAAAGTGTGATCTACTAGTACTATTTAAGGTAACTAAATAGAGAATACTCACTTGAAAAGAGCAGGTCCAAACACAATGGCCAAGTTCTCCAGAGTCATGAAATTCACTGCACTATATGTTGCCACTTTCAACAGGAAAGCAGACAGAAACTGAAGAAGGTTTTGATGGGCCTTGGGCAGGCAGCTGAGCAACTGTCTCAGGTTCTCTATGCATTCTCTTGTGTGGACTTTGTGCTCTGGGGAGGGGATGGGAAGGTGGGGAAAGAAAAGTTATTGCAGATATTCCAATAATAACACAATTTCATCATAGGCATTATTATAGATCTGAGAAAGAGGAAAGGCTTTAAACTATATTAGAGCAAAGTAAAGAATAAATATATCCTAAATAAAGAATTTGTACACTACATTTTAACAATTTTCACATATTAAGTATCATGGATTTTCCAGACATTGAGTTTTATATACACTATTTCTGCTTCTCCTCCTGTTATGATAGAATCATCTAGCACTTGCTTTTTTAATGGAATTGCAGGCAGTAGTCACGTACCTAAATCCTTAAAGCTGCCTTTATAGGTGGTACAAGATTGTCAGCCTTGATTCTCCCCAGACATTTCACATATGCAGTGTGACTCACTAAGAGGAATAAGAAATTGTACCCTTTCAGCCCCACATCATCTTCATTTCCTGACTAATTGGTAGCTCTCAGTCACAAAACATTTTTGCTCTATAAATATGCAACTGTAGTTACACAAGAGATGCTAAAAAATCTAAATTGGGGATACTTAGCATTTTCTTGATTCTCATTCTGCAGAGTGTTACAAGGCAGTAAATGGGTTCCGAAACAACTCTATCTGATCAGCAGTTCAGAATTAGTATGATAAAGTCTCCTAGTTATTAGAACTGAGATGACAGTACTGCTCAATAACTGGCAGCCAATGCACAAATTTGCCATAGATCACCAGGATACATCTGCATAGCTTTCACATTGTGAATAGCAAATGATGCCCTAAAGGGCAATTTTAGCCCTAAAAAATACATTTCATAAAGGCCAAGAACCATGGTGCTCAACTTGTTAATGAGAGATATGGTAAATGGAGGGGAGGGGGAATGGTGCTCAACCTATTAAACCTATTAATGAGAGATATAGAAAATGGGAGAGGGAAAAAATACAAAGGGGAAAAAAAAAAGAACAGTAAGATGAGGGTAATCAAAACAAGGTTCTTGCAAAAAAAAAAAATGTAGATCTTTCAAGCACAGATTTCCATAGTTGATGAAAAAGATTCCTTTCTCTTTTTTCCCTTTATTTTTTGGTAAGCATCTACCTAACTGGGCACTTAGTAGATGAAATTTGAACAAAACGAACATACAATGTAACCAGCAACACCCATGTATTGTATGCAAACACCTGAATTAGTTACCTCTGAAAATCACCAGGCAGATCCTGAATGTATTAGCTCAGCCGTTACAGACACGAATAAGGAACTTGACAGTGTGTTGCTATAGGTACTCAACTTGGCTTTGCATTTTGAAAGTTTCAGGCAGCTCCACACACTGCTGTCCAAGAAGATTTTAAGAAACCTCGTAAAAGTACTAAATAGGAGCAGGGATGTATAAAAAGGCTCCTGTACAAGGGAAGGTTAAATAGAAAAAGAGGCTACAGCTTGGAAAAGAAAGAAGTGAGGCCGTGGTTATATAGAGGCACAAGCAGCATTATGATGGTGGTTAGATTAAAAATGAAAATGTTATCTCAGTAATAAGTAAGGTATTCAATTTAAAAGAAAGCATGCAGAAGAGGTACTTTCTCAAAGAACACAGGATTGGATTGCAGAATGCCTTACCACAGGATGCTGGGGAGCCCAAAAGCGTTAATGAATTCAAAAGACTGGTCCATTAAAAGCAATTAAACATCAGTCTCAAAGAAATTTAAATCCTTATTTATAGAAAGCTGCAACGAACACATTATCTGTCACTGTCAGAGAAAGAACAGAAGCTTGGAAGGTGCCTGTTCTGTACCTTGGAAAGTTTTTAGCAAGCCAGAACAGATGCTGTCTGGAAAAACAGCCACTGGCAGTTCTTTCAGGAAGAGTTTCAGGAGACTGGCCACAGAATCAACATCCCCATCATTAATAAGGTCTACTTTTTCTCCTTGGTTGTATTTCTGCTTCAATTCCTTGATTTTATGTACTGAGCCACTGATTCGAAATATACCGACATGCTCCAGACCTGTTTATGAAGGAATATGAAACAGTAAGCAATGGTTGTGTTACTATACTTGTGTGAAGAGAACTGGATCTCAAAAAGCAAGAGCTCCTCTAAAAAAGAATAACAACTGTAATAACAAACTTTTCAGCGGTTACAGCTAAAATGTACAGCTGAAACAAAGAATAACAGTTTTCAGAGACCAAACAGAAAAAAACATGAACCTACCAAACACTTCTAGGTACTCCACCATCTGTGTTACCAGAAAAGGAACTCCACATTGTGTGGCATCCTGTATGAGGACTTCCAGAGGAACACCAAATGTGCTTCTTTCTCTGCTGCACTGTCTATCTGGTGAGACTTTATTTGTTGTGTGCCTGACTTGCACGGAGGATAATGATTTCTAGGGAATAAAAACAGGCAAGTGCTAAGCAGAAACCGGGTTTTATTATTTTAATGTCCACAGGTCTACATCTTAGGTAAAATTATTGTCCTCGTTATAGCATCTTAGTACAGCTTTTACTTCAAAAGCATATTCTTGAAATACTAATATCATTCTTCTTCTGTAGACCTGAGAGAGGACCTGTGATGGGGTGAATTCTAATATAACCCATTCACATCCACATGTAGACAAAATGGTGCTGCAGGTCAGGGCAGATGCCCTGTTTAAAACAGGGACGTGTTACTAAACCCTTTCCTCAAGAAGAACCCCAACAGTCAGGGAAAAGGCTGACTTTTGTCACTTTAGTGCAGTCTTTCAACTTTCAACTCCATTGAAATTCGTCAATTTCTACCCAATTGACAAAGATTAAAAATGCAAGATTCATAGAGGAGCCAGAAGAGGAACTTAAGCAGCAGCCATGGCACAAGCCTGGTAAAGGGTTCGTGTCTGTTTGACCAATAATTCCAAATGTCTTACCCCAATAACTGACACAAAGACATACGTAAGAAATCATGAATGCTCTGCACTCGGGAGGCTGCCCAGTATGTGTGGGCTGAAAAGCCAGTGGGATACCAAAGAGGTGCCTGGGCCCAGGGTGGCAGCTGAGGGCTCTCTGTGAGGAGAGGCAGGGGCTGCCCCATGCTGGGAAGGGCCAATTCCGGAAGGTTGCCTGACTGGGGCCTGCCAACCCCCTCAGCCCTGCAAGTGGCACCTCAGAGGGACATATTCAAGAATGGAGTAAATGCCACACAGCCACAAGGAGCCCTTATTCCTTCATCCTCTTTCCTTCCTCTGCTTTGCCCTTATAGGCAAATGCTGGTGACATTACCTACTATGCCATATTTTGTCCTCATTTTCCTCTCAGGCAGGCTGCGCTCACAGTCACGAAGGAAAGAACCCATTTCCACCACGCAATGAGAGCAAAAGTCCAAACCGGGAACACCCAGATTTACCAGTTCCTCACCAGGAATATTTAAACAGTAGCCCCACTTCTTTTTAAAGGGGAGTTTTCATTTTTTGTAGCATCATCCTGACTTATTCTAAATCTAGCCTCTTCTTAAATGTTTTTATTACTATGTTTTTGAAGGGGAAAAAAAGAAAGACTTTCCTAGAGATTTGTAGCAGAACCACTGTGGAAAAGCTAGTTTCCAGCTCATAACATGCACATCTCCAGTAAAGCCACAAGTCAGAGCTCAGGGAGGCCGTGACCAGCCCCGCTGCCATGGCGAGCACACACAAACACACCCTCAAGTACCAAGACACCATTTTACTCCTTCAGTACATATGCAAGCTTAAAATTTGGTGTTAATGCTAAATTCCCTAGTAATTCCCTTAATAGAGCCCGTATCGGTATGTAACAAACATATTTGACAGCATTTTTATATGCAAGATGCAAACTTAAAAAAAAAAAAAATGCCTCTAAAGTTTCTATAATAAATTACTCTATATATCTCCTCTTTCCCTCTTCAGATGCAGTAGTCAGGTTGGGGGAAGAAGCACAGCTTTCTCAGGCAGAACAAAGGATGGAAGAAAGAACCCAAGAAGGCAGATTTAAGTTCACTTACACAAAGTGAAAGGGAGGCACTTGCTCCCATTTGAGGTTGCAGGAGAGTATCAGTATTTCAGCTGTGCAGCTCAGGGGACACCATCGCCTTTCTTCCCCTCACAAATCCATGCAGCCTGGCCAAAGCTAAGTGCAGCCACTCAGCCGTTCCTCTGTAATTAACTTATTGTAGCATAATTGCTAGGCATCATCTTAATTGGCAGTTTCACTCTATGTCTCGTCGAAGGTAGAGATTAACTGCTAGTAGGAACGGATTCCTTGTAGCAAATGATTGCCTCTGGAGGCACATTGCACAACCTGATGGACGTGTTGCCATCAGGAGATGTTTCCATGGCACCTAACACGCACAACAGCACGGCTTCCTGCACCACGCTGATCCTGTGCTTAATATTTACTTTTGAGTGGGATTTTTCAATGCAGGTTTGCAGATATCCACACTACCTGCCATCCATTCTGCCTGCTAGCCGCGGTAAGTAAAATATTTTGAGATGGCCCACAATGTATGCATATTATAGATACTCATTTATATAACACTTGCAGAATCATTTTGATAAACACATGAACAAAGATCCATCTCAGCCTTTGAAACAGGGAAGATGTGAATGCTGTTAAGCCCAACACCTTCCATTGTAATTCTTTCAGATGCAAAGCCTCTCCCAGGAAATAAGCCACAAAGAAGCATATAATGTCGCAGTTAAATCTAATTGGTGGAGATTCTTAACACAAATTTGGTATATACGTATGAAACATAAACAACATGCACAAGTCAATAAAGAAAATAGAGGTGCTGAGTCGGACCCCCTTGGTGGACTAGTAGAAAAGCAGAAGTTACTCTTCCAAGGGGCTGGACTGCTAGTTCAGCACAGATGGCAGAGCCAATTGCCCCTTCTTTAGTAGAAGGAACACCACTTCAAAAATAGTGCAGATTTTTACCCCACTTCAAAAATAGTGCAGATTTTTACCCCACTTACCTCTCCACAGCATCCCACAATGAGGTTTGGAAACACTATGGTTTAAGGCTTTCTAGCTCTACAATTTGAGGCTTTCCTGCACACCTGGCATGACAGGAGACCTCACAAAGATGGCCTTACCTTCACATGAGGGCACACCAACCCCCACCACCCAGGTGCAGCCAGGACACACCCAAATCCCTAGAGAGTGGTGTTCATGTCTGGAAAAAAAATTCCTCACTGCCACCTCTGCTTGCTCCAGATCTCTGCTTCCAAGCCCTCAGAAAATTGCTGTGCACCAGGAGATGCTGTTTGACTTTGCTGGCACAGCAGTCATTTAATGCTTTTCTCCACAGCCATTCCTGCAGCATGGCTGGCACTCCCCAAGACCCTTTTGGCCAGCAACATGCAAAGACCCCTTCTCAATACCACTGCTCCCCATAGCCTCCTCAACTGCTCGGCTGAAGTAGGAGCAGATGCTGTCATGCTCAGCAGCCCAGCCTCCCCAAAATCGGCCAAAAAATAAAATGACCTCATGGCTACCTGCTGGTGCTGGTTTAGCAGCCCTCCCCATTCCCAGGGCAGGGGCAGCCTGGCCTTGTCACTACAGATATATGCTCCACCTGGGTCCATCCCCACAGCTGTGGCTGCTTGAGGGGCCCTGTGCCTGTTCAGTCCCTCCAGCATTGCCACCCTTCCACATTAATCACTTCACAGCTGAGCCTGTTCAAAGCTGCTGGGCCCACAGGCACTGCCAAAGCCTCCCCCCACAACACTGCTCCATATGGAAGTGACTGCTAAAAAAAATATAATGTGTTTGTTCTCCCCTACTTCACGGTGTGACTGCCCTTCTCTGTCACAGCAGTATGGTATCCAACACTTGTATCTGAGAGGACACAAGGGGCATTTTGTTGTGCAGCATCCCCTCACCTGATGCATTCAAATCCTCTGCCCCACCACTGCCCTCCAGCCACCCTAAGCAGTGCTTTCCCACCCTCCATGCCCTCGCATACTTTATGGCTGTGTTTGCAAGGCAGCTGGGGCAGGAGCAGCTCCCCCACCTTCATTGGGTCCCTTTGGGACAGACAAAAGGCACTCAGAGCCACCAGTGACCCAGCTAGTGGTGCCCTTGGGTCAGCAGTAATTTGCTCTCTGCAGAGAAACATCTCACAAAAGGCCTGTGCAAAATAAAGAAAGAAAAATATTAAAAGAAAAATCAACTCTAACTCTTTGCTCCCCACCCCACAGCACGTTTGCACTCTCCATCTTACTAGATGTTACAGGAACTGCACTGACTTGTCGCTCTCCCCTGCTTCAGCTGAACATGTAAACTCTAAGCAAACACAATTTCAAGTAACAAATTCCTGGCTATCCAGCACAATTTTTTTCTACTGGATCATCACAAGGCAAACAAGGCAGTGGCAACTGTGATCAGCTGCTTGGTCTGTACTACTCCTCTAGCTGCAATTATTCAAGAATTTGTTTACAAGACCTACCTGTTGGTTCCAAGAGCAAAACCCAGCGAGGCTTACAAAAAATGAAGACATTTCAGTTTCCCAGAAAGCCTGCAGCAGCTAGAGGGCACACAAGGCTTGCCGGAGAGGTGGTCCTGCAAACCTCACTTCAGAGATAGCACGGAGGAGACCCAAGACCTGGACAGGATTTTCCTTTTATATGAAGTAACGCTGTTCAAAGGGATGATTTCTCCTCATGTTGCTGTTGTACAAAGAGCAAAAGGCTGCAGGCAGTATAAATCAAACATATAACTGCTCATACTGCTTAGCTGCAATTCAAACCCTGTCTTCACAGCCTCTGGATCAAAGTTAGTCTCTGCAGGACTGATTGCTATATGAATAGGATGTGTGGTACTTTGAGCAGCCACCCTGACTTCAAGGGCCACACATAAATTAGAACCAAAACTTTCGGCTTCCCAACACCCTGCTGCCCTGGGGAAGGCTTGTGAGGAAAGGCAGTGCCCTGGCCTGGGCAGTGTGCGGGGCTGGGGGGTGTTTGGGCATTGCTTTTGTACTCTCTTCACTGGGCATGGCCTCCAGCTACTGGAAGAGAAGCTTTTTTAGGCCTGCTGATGTCTCAAAGAGATAGAGAAAGAATAAACATGAAAAGAAAACAGAAAAGTTTAGTCATCTTCCTTAGAAAACAAGTTTCTTTTACAGAAGCATTAAATGGAACAACAGTATCCCTGTGAGAGAGGGCAGAGGTAAATCCACTGCCAGCAGCAGCAAAACACAACAGCAGCAAAACACAACAGCAGCAAGAAAAATAATTAACCAAGGCTTTATGGTTCATTTCAGAGTTTTCCTTCAAAACTGCAAGCAGCCTGTTCTGCTAACCTACTGATCTGTGCCTCGGCTGCAAGAGTCTCCAAGCATCCAGCCAAATAGGAAGGAAAGCCTTTCTTGGTGGGCAAGAGCCGAGCAGCCAGCGTGGGTGCCCTGCAGAGAGCAGGCACTGGGGATGTGGTGTGGGCCATGATGCTGTCCCTGCCCTGGCCTGGATCCAGCTGGGGAGGCTGCAGTGGCTCTGGATTTGAAGTAAACAGTAGGGAAAGCAGCCCCACTGGTCCCAGCTGAAGAGCAGCTTGCAAACTGCAGCCTTTGAGCACTGGCTGCTCAGGATCAGAGTAGAACCGTGGGGTTCACAACTAAATGCACAAAGCTTGACCTGAAACAAAGAAATCCAATCCAATTGCAACTGCCAGCCTGTCCCTCCATGACATTATCCTGATTATCCAGTAACAAGCTCAAAAGCAACTTTTCAAGCATACACAGTCATACAACATGGATTAAAAAATTAGTACCATATGTTTTTCATTTAAAGTATTGTCCACCATAAATGCTGTTTCAGTCACAGTGCTTGTCTTCTAGTGTATAATGTTACCCTAAAACATAATTTGTGATGTCTTGATTTTAATTGTGGTGATGCGTTGATGTATTTAAAGCATTTAGGTCTTTTTTCTCATTTTTTCAAGTGGGTATCTGCAGAGGAGAAAAACCCTTCCAGTGTGTCAGAAGATCAGAGAACACCATAAGTACAAGTTAATGAGCTCCTGAAAACATCACTAAACTTGTCTCATCTGCAGTAAACATTCCAGACCTTCTGCAATCGCTCTGCTGGCATTGCTAAATTATGCTGTTGATGCAGTAAGATTATGAACTGACTATGCTGTATTCAGAACACTGGACATAACAAGTTCACGTAATCAACCTCTAGGTCACTTCAGCTGCTTTAAAAAATATTTTTTCCCCTACATATCAAAATAAATGCCAGTCTGGTGGAAAAGAAGGCCATGGAGCAGCATCCTACAGGACCTTACAGCTAATGGTGTTGCTTTTTGCAGCTCGCCTAAAGGCAAATCAGCACATGTGCCCTGGCCAGCTGCCGAGCACCCCACAGCCACAAGACCCCAGGTGTAGTACATCATCTCTTACTCACGCCAGTGTTGGGACCTGGGGACAGCATGGGGTAAAAAGGGCTAGTCAGACCCTGTAGGGGCCGAGGTAGAAGAAGACACTGTGAGACAAGAAAGAGTAAGGAGTTAATGTTGTAGCAGGGGATATAGGACTCCAATGCACTGCTCAGAATTGTTTTAAAAAGTACAGTTTGTTTTGGGTGGGGACCTCAGAGAAAAGTCACTGGCATAAGTAGCAACACTATTGCTCTGACTTTGCAACTTATGTGACCTCTATAAAAATAGTACGAAACACCATGACAAGCCCACAAACCCATGCCAAGTGCTGACCTCTTACATTTCAGAGCTGACAGCTTCAGCAAGTAGAACTGGAAACACTAAAAAGCCCTAGCAATTTGTCTGAACAAAAAGAAATCAGAAAAATTATATTGTCTACTCCTTGGCTCAAAACCATCCCATTCAGGAATGTATTTTTTCCCTTCTCTATGTAATCTTTTGGGAACAGCATGATCATTTCCTAAACATGCTATGATGCAAGGGTTGCACCATCTCAGCCTTGACAACCCTTGTGTGCTTACCCCATAATCGCATCCCTGAACTATCACAGAAAATAGTCAGGGCCAGACACACATGGAGGAACTTCCATCAGACGAACCTGTCTTACTGGCTTTCAAAGCAGGTTCTCATTGCCACATTAGATGCCCAGCATTTTTATATTTTATTTCAATTTACCATGAGACACTTCAAGCCATAAGAAGAGTAAATTCTGAAAACAAATGCACATTCTAAAGTCTATGGAGCTGGTAGAGAAACTATAGTGAGTCTCAAACAACAGGGAAAAAAATGGAATCATGAGCTATAGCCAAGACATAAGTACAGGCAGGGGGAAAATGCATCTAGTATTAGGGAATCAGTGGCAAGAAATGAAGCATGAAAAATATAGTATTTCTGTTTTAATTACTACTGTATCAGTCCACATTTTCCTGCATCTTAGCTGCTAAAAGCCATAGTACAGGCTAATAGGATGGTTACCACACATCCCTCATCACGTTATTTTGGCTGCCAGCTACATCTGCTCACCAAGGTAAATTATCAGGAATGAAGAGTTGCTGTCCTGACAAGAAAGATGCGTTCCCCTGCTGCCACATGCATTGCTTTTCTGTGTGATTATGGAGAGAGTACACAGGTCACGCTCCCTCCTGCCAGGCAAGCTCTTGCCAGCTGCCAGCAGTGTCCCCTCTAACCTTGTTTTACTTCTGCTCACAGCTGATTAGGAGCTCTCCTCGGGATGTGGATGCCCAGGAGCAAAGAGGGCAGGAAGGTGCAAGGGAACTGCCGAACTGCCCCTTCTCCATCAGCCAGGCACACATTAGCCCAGTGCTGTGCCTGAGCAAATATCTCCTGAGTCACAGCAAGGCTCTTGGTTATTGCAGACGCAGCACTACACTGACCTACCTGGCAAACTTGGAGTTGCTTCCCTCTATCTACACCCATCTCTGGCAATGGATGCTGTTGGTGTCCTGCAGCGGCTCAGCAGAGCCTATTTCCAAGGCAGCTGAATTACAGGCATGTGGAGAACTGCCCAACGAAACAGCGGGAGGCACGTGTTCGGACTGCTTGCTTGGCTTTTCTTTTTTCCTCCCCAGCCTATTAAAGTCTCTAGCACTTTTTTGTCTTTTAAAGGCTTTAGAAAAACATGCAGAAAACTGCACAGTTCCTTGGCAGTTTTGCAGAGCTGAAAGTAACTGGCCAATACTGTAACAGGTCAATAGCTGTCAATGCTCTTCTCCTCTTAAAGGTTGAATTGGAGCCTGCCTCTCTCTGCTTCCTGTTTTGAATTCCATTTTCTTCCTCTAATCTCCACCTGGCACCTAAACCTCTTAATTTTCTTGATGCTGTTCCAGGGAAAACAAGTCAGCATTCCAATTTCAGTATTGCTTCATTATCTAAAGCCACTATCTTGCTGTTGCAGCTAAAGAGCAGAACATCAGCAAAAATAGCTGTGGGCTGAAAACTACTCTAATAGCAAGTAAAGTTCTTTTCCAGGCCCTACAAATTGTTTAAAGCCCATTTCAGCCTATATCATGAAGTTCAAATGGCACATGAATAAGCCTGATAACTGAACTTTCTATTCAGGCAATTAATTGAGAGTAAGCAAATCCCAAACTTTGACATAGAGGGTAAATTTGAGAGGAAAAATATATCCAAAGTAGCTGGAGGTACCCAGTAAAGGCTCCATTTGATGAAAACTAAGCACAGGCACAAAGGCTATCCTGCACCTAGACATTCTGACTACTGTTGGAGTTTATATGCCTGTGTGTACAGTGTTTATTGCTTACTGAAAAAAAAAAACACAGAAAGAAATACATCACGGGAAGAAAAACTATCCTCCCTCCCCAAAGTCTTATCAACCCTGCCAGAAAGGCAGCTATTCAGTCTGCCTCTTGGTGCAGTTTGCACACACAAAGGAAAAAAAAAAAAAAAGAGGAAGTCGTGGGAATAACAGTTTGGGCTGAAAACTTGTATTTGTAAGAGAAAAGAATTTTTCTTGCCATCTGCTGGTGGCTGTTTTATCTCACTTTCTTCAGTCTGACGGAGAAAGATCAGAAAAATCCTCTGGCCACAACCCTTAAGCAGCATCTTCTCTGCTCCGTAGTGGGCTACAGCACTAGAACTTAGTATTTCTGACGTTGCAGTTGCACTGGAGTGCAGACTGACCCAAAAAATATTTGCCCTCTGCTGTAGGTATTTTTCATACGTGGTTAAGGGCACCTGGATTTTCTAATAAGGCACTACAGCAATAGTTAAGCAACATGACTCCGTTGATTGACTGGCATTCATAGAACACACATTTAAATGTAACCAGGAAATAATAACTGAGGAGAATTTTCTTTCTGTTTGGCTGATCCCACATTCTTTCTCCAAGAAGTAGGAAGATGAAAAGCAAAACACAAAGCAATGCCAAATTTTTGTAATCATGGTTTGTTCCCTATCTTCTCGTTTTGATAGGGAATTTGAATTGTTGGACCACTTTTAGCAAAATCTACAAGTATCAGGCCAGTTTCTGCAGCCCCAACCACCCTCCCAGCAAGGCAGATCTCCTGTAGGACTCCATCCATGAGCTGGTCACTGGTTTCTGACAGCTTCCCATGGCTAGTGGGAAACAGCTTCTAGCTTCAGCTATAGACAGCTCACGGCCTATGAATCTTTTGCTGAATTATTTATCTTTGGCATCATATGCTGCCATTTTGCATAAATAATACAGTTCCAACACAGTATTACCTCTTTGGAGAGCTGTAGAGAAATAAAATATGGTTAGTCGTTGCCGCCTCTCTGCCTCTAGCTTGCACAGCACCTGAAGAAGAGATAAAAAAAGAAAAAGAACCAGAGGCTTCAGCATCCTCTTGCATCACAGACACTGCCTTAACCCATGTGAAAGTCAGGCTGAGGCAGGTTTTTATTTCTATTTCTCCAATGGCATAGAACTGCAATACCTTTGGTCCTTACTAATTCAACATTCTCTCAAATGAGCTGCTCTTGTCTACTATGTTCAATTAACTCTGCCTTCTGTGTAATACAGCAAAATTGAAGAAAAGTCAAAAAAGACGGAAGACCCTCAAAAGGGAGATCTTCCCTGCACAGAAAGTGAGATAGCAACAGCAGCTCCATCAAGCCTTCCAGTTCCAGGCTGGAACTCTGGTTGATGAAACTCTGTTTTCAGTAATTCAGTCTGTCATATGTAAATTCAAGTCTCGTATTTCTGAAGCAACAAGGTACATGGTGTGCTCAGTGGGAATTATCTCTTCCCCAGCTCTTTCTTCCAAGAATCTTTTTGGTAGCCAAAATGGTCATCCATACACCCAAAACAGTAACTACTTAATTGTTACCTCTAATTGATGGTGCCTGGGGAGATAGCAGATTGTCAAAGCCAGATCGTAAATTGTCCCTTGATCCCTGGCAGCACCTCCATATAACCCTGTTATATTTGAAGCAAATATCAATTGACACATTTTTATGAACCCCTGCACAACCTCATATATGATATTTATTGCGATTCAAGACACACCGTATTATTTCAGTTATCCTGATTTGCAAAGATGGTCCCTTAAGTAATGCAAAGCAGTGAGACAGCCACTCTAACCCAGGAACATTTTAATTAAACAGCAAAGTAATTTGATTCCAGCAGAAGACAGCGTGACCTAAAGCAACTTGATATGCAACTCATATATCAAATTTTAAAGCTATAACCACAAAAAACTCACACAATTTAGATACTATCTGTAAATACAGAGTTGGTCAGGGCACTGGCCAGTTATAAAACAGGGGGTAGGTATTCATCTTGTTACTCAGCAACATCTCCTAGTCATTGCTGTTAATCACTGAAAACATGTTTACTTTTCAACATGAGCTGTGACACCAGAAAAGGAGGCAAGAGTTCCAGCCTGCAAGGAGAGAAACAAGGCAGGGGGACATACAATGTTATTTTGAACTATTTAAAAAAAAAAAAAAAAAAAAAAAAAAAAAGTTTTTGCAGGTTTACTTAAAAAAAAAAAAAAGAGTTTTTGCAGGTTTAACTATAACAAACAAGATTAAGCCTGGAGCCAAAGGCAGCAGTGAACAACGCAGGCTGCAGCCTCACTGCACGGGGGCACAACAGCGAGGGCAGCTCACAAAGGAACTGCTTCTTCCCACTGGTGCAATGTGCCCCCACCAGGGCATGTTATGCCAGCACTGACAGCCAGCCCCCGCTGTAAAAACAACAAGTGCATCTCAGTTACAAAACCAAGCATTTCTAGGGGTTCCCTAAATAGGTCTACAACACAGCACCCACAACAACGCGCTATGGATGCCTTAAGCAAGCCCTTCCACTGGCAGGAAACACAACTTGAAACCACTGCCTGGAAATCTCACTGGAGTTAATGCCTCTGCAGCAGCATTGGGGCTCAACAAGGAGCGGCTACAGAGACACTCCTTTGAAGACTCCCAAGGTAGGTGCTTGATGACAACATTGAATAATGTTCCTCATCGCGCTAAGCGAGGTATTCCAGGAGTAAACCACATGCTTCAGGTGTGCAATTCTATTGCCTCTCACCTTAAGCGAGCTCACAAAACTGCAAAACACACAGCACAAAGGCTGCTCCTGACACAGGAGATCCGAAAAGGAGAAAGCTCAGCAGTGAGACCCCAGAGCTATTTGTCCTGTCTTCGACTCTTCCTTACCACATGTGCACAAGACTCCCGTTCCTCAGTAAATGAAGTCTTGAGCATCTGCAGGCAGACAAGTTGAGAAATCTGAATTCATATCAGTCATGTTTGGTTCCCATTCTATAGTTGTGGCTTAGAATTTCAGTGAGCTTCTCACTTCTGGCATCTTGGCCTTTAGATTCGGGCAACATGAAATTATTTTAGGGCTAGTAAAGTCAAGTTGTACTGATGTGATTATTTTGTGCTAATAAAAAAAAAAAGGAGAGAGCAAATACTCAAATCAAAGATAGCTGAGGCTGATCAACAGTGTTGCTACAAAAAAACATGGACACGATAAAATAAAAATATAATGAGAAGCTGTTGCAGAAAATGTGAGGCCCTACAACAAGGACACAAGCAACAGGGGTCAAGACTTCCCCACAGAGCCTTGAAATTGAGAACAAACCAGAAGCAGACCAGCTATTCAGAGAAACTTGAAATCACTGTGTCATGGCAATGGGCATGGCAAACTAGATGATCTTTACAGGTTCCTTCCACCCAAAACAATTCTATGATTTAGTTCCTGCAACAAAATCATTACATGAGATAGCGCAGTATAAGATGAGCATCTGAGTATCAGCTTCTAAGAACTGTTCAAATTTAAAAGCATAAATATCTTTCTTTAAAAAAATGTAAAAACCAAAATGGATTTTGGTAAACAGAGAGCACACTGACACACCTCGAAACATTTCTCATAGGAAGACTGACCAGCCTTTAACCTGGCTCTTCAGCATAATTAATGAAAACTACAGCAAAACATCACTGAAATAATCCTTTCAATCTGAGGAATTCTGTTTCATAATGAGAAGAAGTTTTTGCCACTTCCTTTGACATACCAGTCCATTTTCCAAATTATTTACCTTTTGCCATTTTTAATCTGATGTGTATCAAGCTCAGCCTAACGTATTCACCAGACATGCCCTCCTGAAAAGCCTTCAGTGAAATACCTTTCAAGTAAACAAATACCTCAGTGTCAGTTTAATGCTATGCAAACATCCCAGTCAATTTTTATAGTGTGTGAACTGTAGCCCTCACGCAGCACATTGTTCAGTGTCGGTACCTGCCCCTTCCCTGGAAGTGTTCAAGACCAGGCTGGATGGGGCTTTGAGCAACCTGCTCTAGTGGGAGGTGTCCCTGCCCATGGCGGGGGGGTTGGAACTAGGTGATCTTTAAGGTCCCTTCCAACTCAAACCATTCTATGGTTCTATGATACGTGATGCAGGAATCTTTAAGGTCCCTTCCAACTCAAACCATTCTATGGTTCTATGATACGTGATGCAGGAATCCAGTACCAGCATGGTGTAGACAAATTAACAGTTACCAAAAGGAACATAATCCAGTTTTGCAGCTAACCATAAAGACCAGCAATGGCACAAGGCACGGAATAGATTTTATATCTAATAAAATTTAGCAGTTTCATTTGTCTTGTGTTTTGGTAACTACAATACATTTTCTTAAGATGTGCAAATAAGAAGTTAAATATTCTATTCATGACTGACTCCACAGTAATCAGTTAATTTACGCAATAAATTTTTCTTCTACAATAAAGAGTAATTTTCTAAGCATCTCATTCTTTCCATTCCAGATCTGTTTGTCAGGGACTATGAAATTCAAGAGCAATGCAGAATTTAATTTTACATGGCAGAACTGTGTACCTACCTACCTCTACCACCCCGTCAATGCTTATAACCTACTTTTCGAGCACATAAGGCACAGATAATCATGTTGCACATTTCCTACCACCTTTCAAAAAGCATTTGAACCTATGGGTCGATTGGAATGAAGCCTGCCAGACAGGAGGAGGAAAGGCTCTCAGATAACACTCAAGTTGCAGCATCTCTGAAAATATCTTACTGGTAAGGGACCCTGCAAAACTAGGAAAAAAAAAAAAAACCAAAAAATAATTTTTAAAATGCCCTAAAAAAATCCCAAAAAGTAAAAAGCAAAAAAAATGAAAGATCAAATCTTGGGTCTTTTCAGTTAAAGTCACGATTAGTATAATCACAGTGCTCAACTAACTGGATCGGGCCAGGAGTCCTAACACATATTGCCTGCTGTGGCAACACAAAATTCTTCAACATCCAGGGCTCTTTCCTCATGGATTGGTAGGACTACATCAAGAAACTATCACAGATCACTAGCCATATTTCAAAACATATCAAGCTTCCTAATAATAGACACCATGTCCATTGCAGAACTGCACTCTCTATTGCCCAATCATTAACATTAATTTCAGCAAAGTCTTTTTTTCAAGTAACTGACAACTAATTTAATCTTAATTTCATCTTTAAAGTGCTCAGAATGTATTGTTGGCAGGAATTAAGAGACTTTAAAGATACTAATCTGAAGGCACACAGACCCTGATTATACCCAATATATCACCACAGTTTATTTAAGATGTGTAAAACACGGTACTATTTGCATATGCATGCTATGAAATCTGACTACAGCTTCCATCCAGCACAGAAAATGGGTGCAAATCCACATCAGATACCCAGGGCTCCAATCTGGACCTGGAGTTGCATTTATGCCTATATTGAATACTCAGTATTTTTTCCACATGCACTGAATAAGCAATCCAGGAAAAAAACCCCACAAGTAGTTACATCCAAATGAAGAATGGAAGAAAATAGAGACAAACTAACTGCATCTTTATTTTTTTCAAGTTTTAATACAAACAAGCGTAAGTGAATCCCAAAAAGTCAGCAAAAACTGTCTGAAACCAAGCGGGATTTTCTGACCTTGGACCACAAGAGGGAAGATTACTTGCACTTAATGCTGGCCCCACTGATGTTACATCGCTCTTGGTTAATGAGGTATGCAAACACAGTAACTCTGCGCACAGCACTTTGACAAACAAGGTTGCTCATTATGCGTCTGCTTTTTATCTTAAGGATTATTAATGGGCCAGAATCACAGCAGACATTTGAGGCACATAGTACAGCTGAGCACTACTTGGGCATTTGCAGGCAACCACACAGGATGTAACTCAGGACTAAGAACTTCTCTACCTCACCCGAGACTTCCCAACATGCTCCACTAAACTTTAAACCTACACCAAGAAGCCAAAGCACGTGGATGGAAAGGAGGTTTCTGTGACTACTATGCAAGAGCAACCAGACACATCTTTGGCACGGGAGCTGCTGCCAAAGCAACAGCTATTGCACCAGGCAGGCAGGGCAGTGCTGAGCTGAGTCATCCTGCCTTCCCTGTAGCACCTCCTGCCTCAGGAGGGACTTCAGCACTCCCACCAGTCATGCCAGCCTTGGCTTACAGAATCACAGAATCAGAGAGTATCAGGGATTGGAAGGGACCTTGAAAGATCCATCTAGTCCAATCCCCCTGCTGGAGCAGGGACACCTAGATCAGGTCACACAGGAACACGTCCAGGTGGGTTTTGAATATCTCCAGAGAAGGAGACTCCACAACCTCTTTGGAAAGCCCGTTCCAGTGTTCCGTCACCCTCACTGTGTAGAAGTTTTTCCTTATATTATTATCCTTATTAAACCAAAACAAAAAGCCAAATACACACACACACGCAGAGGTAGCCAGCAGCCAGCCAGTATCTTGGCAGGGTTTCGGGCCCTCTCTTCATCAGCCTGTTCGGTGATCAAATGCTGCAGCTCTCTGTCCATCTCAGCATCCCCCTGTGCTTCTTCCATTATCCCTGTCCCACACTTTTTCTTGCTCCCTATTGCTAACTTCTCTCTTTGTTGTGTCCATTCCAAAAATGAAAGAGCAAAGATGACATTGCTGTCACGTTTCCTTTTGTCACCAAATCTACCTTGTTGAAAGCTCTACTACTAAGTTCTTTGCACGTTCAACCTACTGAACTGCACCTGTGCAAAAAGAGCTGCCCCCAGTACTGCTAGATGGTGGGTGACCTGCTTAGAAACACACACCTGTGAACTTCTGTAAGCACACTGACAACTCTGATCTAAAGATTATGAGCTTGCATAACCAAGTCAGCAGTTCTTTTTGTGGTTTCAACAATAATATTTATTCCTTGGTTTAAAAGGTTTTGGTTCAACAGTCTTATAAACAAACTTCACAAAATGTGCAATTTTTATAAACATAGTTCTTAGCTGTAGTGGTGGTAAGTATCTTTACTTTCATCATAAAGTTCACTTGTTACGCAACACAAGGTTGGTTTTGTTCCCCGTCTTCTCCCTCCCCCCATTGGCACTTCATTGTAAATTGGAGAAACTTTCAAAAGACAAAAAGTTAATCTAAGCATGATTTTATAAGCACCTTGCCACAGTATTACATTCTAATAAGGCAAATTTTTGTTTTGTAAAGTCTGATTGTGCAACTTGGAGACCTATAAAAGGTGACAGAATGCCCATCTCCTGTAAGGAACAGGCCTTCATTTTTGCTTCAAAGTTTTCACCCCTCTGCACCATCCCCCTTTAAAAAAAAAAAGTACAGCTGATAATACAGTAGAACATACCCCTTACAGGGCAAAAGGAAATTACAGTAGACAAAGGCTGAAAAAACAGTGCATAGGAGACAAAATAAGATCATACTTAAAAATAAAATAAAAAAAGAACTAAACAAAGAAAAAGGAACTGAAGACCAAGAAAAAAATGGAATTTTTCTAGTGAAAGAGGATTTCTGGGCTTCATAAATAAGTGGAAAATTACTAAAATACTTTGCTGTATAATATAAAAAAGCACAAAGGGGTTTCCAGTTGTCACCTAAGCGCTAGATGCAACTTTGTAGGAGTAAGTATTTGGAGGCAGCTTTGAGCTCTGGTTGGCACAGGCATTCCAGCAGGGTAACGCTGCCAACAGCAGAAGAAACCCACCCAGTAAGACACAAAAGCCGCTGAAATAGAATGCAGTGTCATACTCCTGCGTCCAGTCGTAAAACCAGCCTGAGGGTGAAAACAAGAGAGAAGCACATCAGTGAGGAGTTAAACGTAACACAGCACTGCAAGTTAGAGAAACATCATGAAAAAAACAAAAAAAAAAAAAAAACCCAGAAAACCCAAAACAACAAAAAGGTCAAATCTAAGACGCACTTTGACCACTTAGGCATGAAATGTGCTTTTCATCAGAGCCAAACCCAGAACACAGTCAACTTGACCAACTCAAGCAAAACAAGCTTTCATTTATGTTGAAGATTTTGATTTCATCTTTCCATTGTTTTAGGACCAACTAGAATGCCATGAATGCAAGTAAATTCTGTCTGGTCCTGACAAGCTTATGTTTGTTTTGATAGTATTTACCTTGACCTTACCTACAATTGGTGGTCCGAGGCTATTTCCAAGTCCAGCAAAGAACATCAGTATCCCATAAGCGTGAGTCAGTTTCTCAATTCCCACAGTCTTTGTTGTTACATATGGAAAAATCGACCAGTTCCCAGTCAGGAAACCCAAAATCCCAGAAAGCATCGCTAATGTAAGGTAACTTTTGGCAAATGGAATTGCAAACAAGGCCACTCCTGTCATTAGTAAGGTAGTTACGTACAGATATAAAGTGTTAACCCACTTAAAATCTGCCAGTATTCCTAAAGTAAGTTTGCCAACAGCAGTCATAATGCCTATAATGGAAATAAGGGGCACACGATAGTCATCTTCATTAACGTTTGCACTTCTTGCAACATCTTCCATGAGCAGAGAAGGAGGAAATCCACCAATATCAAAGAGCAAGATGGCAACAAAGAGAGCTGAAAATACTTTGTTCTTAAAAAGAACCACAGTTTCCTCCCAGTAGTTCAAGTAGAGCTGCCACTTCCTTTTGGCGAGTTGCTTACAGAAGTTTGTCTGTTCTACAACTTTCTTTTTATAAGTGTCTTTCTCATTTACACTTATTGAGCTTAATACATTCTTATTTAAAATGCTATCCTGTTTGTAATCAGGCATATTGTTTGCACATTTTTCATCAATGTAGCCCTTTTCAAGGATGCTTATATTTTCTTCAACGGTCTTCTCTTTTTCATGGTAAACAAAATATTGATCTGGGACTTGGTCTACAGGCATTTTTTCTGGTGGAGGGGAATCAGATGACTCCAATGGTCTCATTAGGCTGCCACACGCTAATATATTTAGAGACAGAGCACCAACTATTAGCAGACAGCCATCCAGTCCATATAGATCAATAAGCTCTCTTTGCAATGCTGCATATATAAAGAGTCCAACACTTGAGCCTATAAAAGGAAAATAAGATCAGTTTAAGCCGAAGAACTAACAAACTTCTACATTTCAGCAGCTACAAATACACTGTGGCAAGAATGGTGAGTCATTTGTGCTCCTCTCTCCCCAGTATAATGAACAACTATCATCACTCTTGAAATTAGTTTCTTTATGCAGTATGCACAAAATAAAAAGCCTTCTGGACAATTTGTGATGACTAAAACCAGCAGACACTTTAGAAACAAGAAGGATCAATACTATATCTGATTAAAAACATCAAAGAGCTATTAAGCCATCCTTCTGCTGTGCACTCACATACGTGTATCCCTTCAGGTACCATTTCGAGTTCTCACAGTTAGAATTCCACACACCAACACTCTCCCCTTTCTCCTCCGCGCTACCACCTTCCTTCTCTACCGCAGGAAAAGACCAGGGGCTCACCAAGAGCCCTCCTAGAAACAGTCCTTGACTGCCTGCTGTTTAAGGAGTGGAGCTCACATGGTGTAATCTTTCTCCAAAGGCACTTGTGAAGCTCTGCAGGGCCAAATGTGCATTTGAGAAATTTGATTATTCAGAAGAAAACACTGAAGAGTTAGCAATTACTATGAACACAAGCGTTTTATGCAATCCCATGAATTTAAAGCAAAAGTTCTCACCTGCAGTGAATTTAGATCCATTTTAATCAATGGATGTCCACTCACAAATACAGAATATTGTTTTTGCAAGTCAATTTAAAGATGAACTTTAAAGTAAAATGATTTGCTGGTGACTGTCTCTAGGCAATATTAAAGCCATTTATATATTTCAGTGCTAAACATAGGGAAAAATAATTCTAAAATTCAGACTTGTTTTGTCTTCCAGGTACTAAAATTAACCAGGACTCAATAAGATCAGGCCTTAAGGCAAACTAGCCGGAATCCCAACAAAAGCCACTGCAAATGATTCCAAGGAACATTTCTGCAGAAGTTCCCCTTTATTCCGCTGGCATAGATCCAACATTAATATCTCACAGCGCTGACTGTATTGAGCAGACCTCTCCTCAATAACAGCTACTTGATAAAACAGATCAGAAGAGAGACTCTATGCAATACAAAAAGCAAGGTGTGAGACAAAGGCCTTCTTTCGCAGTTCCTACTTGGTCCATCAATTTAGCAATTCCTCTTGGTGTAAAGGACAACATCACTTAACCTAAAGACCCAGAAAGAGGATGAGAAAGATTTCACAGCACCTTTCAGAGAATTGTCCTTGTGTTATCAGAGGTCCATTTTTCTAGGTTCTCTTTAACACACACAGACAAAAAGCTGGGATGTGCTTTTGGAAGATTTCAGAATTTAGTCCTCTTTGAGATTGGAAAGGGAAAAAAATATTAAAAACCTAAGCCCAGACTTCAACTACTCTTATAAAGGTACCACTAACATGGGGCTATGGTGATCCAGGATTTAAATCCTGAATCTCCAATCTCTTGTGTAAGAAAGAAGGAGGAGAATAGAGCTCCGTGGAAAGTTTCCCCTCTTATTACCCATGGCACACAGCCCAAAGTATTCAGGAGTCTGCTTTCATTTCAGTGAATATCCTTTCCTCTTCTATATGAATAACCCATATCACACACCTGCAAGTATAGTTATTTTATCTGAAGCCTGATTTTATCTGTTCATTGCCACTTATGTTTTGACTTAAGTACTTTACTTCAGGAAGTAACTGAGAAAAATATAATCTCCGGTTTTTATTGCCAGAGTAATGGTAGCTGCATCAGAGTTGAGAAGTCAGAGAGAATGACAATTGAAGGTCATACCTGTTGAGATCAGACCAAGTGCAAGCCCCCTGCGTTTGTCAAAATAGTGGCAAGTGATGGTAACTGTTGCGGTGTACAAAAGGCCGCATCCAAGTCCTTGAGAAAGAGAATTAGAAATAAAGCATGCCACATACTCTAAGAAACGAGCACCCCTTTTTATTCCCCAGGTAATACAGTAGTGTACCCTGGGCACAGAGGTGCATTTTAACTCTGGCTCAGCACCAGCCACAACAGCCTCACACTGGCAGGGCCATTAAGCTGCCTGCACTGTCCCACCTCCCTGTACCCTCGACCATCCCTGGCTGCAGAACCTGTGTGGAGCAGGCTGGGTTTGAGGAGTTCAGCAGCTCAGGCTCTGTGCTATGTGGAAGGGTTACATGGCTTTCAGCCCAAATAACAGGCCCCAGAAAACAGGAGAGCTGCATCCGTGCCCAAGCCAGCACGCTGCTGGGTGCCTGCTGGGTCCCTTCTGGCCAGCAAAGTGCCTGGATTTCTGACACAGTTAATTTGATAAACCACCCACAGCAACCCTCTGCAGCACAGAGAGGCAGGCCACCACCTGCTAGGATAGCACTTCTGTGCCCCTAGCACAGTGGTTTAGTTCAATCCAGTTGTGGGAGAACAACACTGCTCACTAATGTTCTCTAATTTATCGAATTAGAATGAGTCATGTAAAAACTCCAGAAGAGATGTTATTCTTTTAAGATTGGCACTTCATACCTTCAGAAGATCTGCTTGATTCCACCCTTTAGGTAAGACCTTCATCTCTAACAATTGGGTCAACAGAGGATAAACTGTTTTCTATCCTGATGAACACATGCATTGCCTTTATCTTTCAGTACATCGTAACAGCCTGCCTGCGTGACACCCCTCCTCACCCCAAAGTAAATTGTTCTTGATAAATCAAGTCCCAGGCTTGATTCTCATGAGATTCTCTTTTCAGATTCAGAAACCAAGACTCAAAATAATAAAGATCAAGCCTCTATATGAAGGGTTTCTTACCAACAACAATCCCATATGAAATATATAGAAAGTATATGTTAGGTGCAAAACTGCTCATCATGAGGCCCCCGGCCACCATAAAGCCACTGAAGATCGCTACTGGTCTTGCTCCAAAAGATGATACGCATATACTGCAGACAGGACCTAGAGGAAAAGCAGGAAAAACATTCCCAGTAAATACCAGCACCACGAAGAACATCTGAAAAAAATTCAGTCTATGGAAATATTCCTACAATAATTACTTAAGTACATAATTATCCTAAACAACAAATCAGAGTACTCATTTTTACAGGATTCTCTAAAAGAGACGGTTGTAAAAACATACAAGATCAGGCTTGCAAGATTTTTGCTGAAGGAGAAACTGACATCAAGACCATGAAATGGTACCGGGGATGGGAGGGAGAGAGCAAGCAGAACTTTCTTTAAACACAGGCTGATACACACATACAAGACTGTAACACTGTCAATACACATCTGAGGACTTGTACAAAGGTTCTGAAAAGAATCTCCCTCGTTAGGTAGCAAAACAAGTTAGAACATCAGCCAGTCTTTAACCAAGCAAGTATTTTTTGACAGAGCTCAAAAAACATGTTTCAGAAAAAAAGACTATCTGAATTCAACTTGGTACAAGACAAACTTTATAAAACTGAAATGGAAAATAGTAACTTCTGATGATAATCATGGTAAGAATGCCACCTGGTGCTTACATAGAGGAAATATCTGCTGATATGCCAGATAAAGACAAACACTATGCTACCCTGATTTTCTAGGAACTTTAATATTTGCTACTCAATATTGTACCAAATGACTGTTTACTACCCATCTTGGTTTCTACTGTAAAACTATGGAAAATAAAAGGTATTTATGAATAATGTCCAGAACAATGTTCACAACGTTTGGAAGATGTTTCTCTCTCTCTTTATTCCCACCCTCTATCCTCCGCCCCCAATATTTCTTGATTGGTCAGTTCTTCAAAACAGGAACAAAGTGCAGGCGACACTGGTACTCTGCCTCTGCTCAGCCAGCTCTCCCCTCACAGAAGTTGTAGAACAAGCACTTATTTTCAGTTGTGTGACCTGGAATACACCTTTTAGTCTGAAGTAGCACACAAGTTTGGTGCCCTGCATAAATAAGCAATCAGAGCAAGGGACTTGGCTTGCCAAAGACAATCTCTCATCTGAAACCCTGCAGTTCCAAACATTCATACGTAGACTTAATATATTAGCCCCAAGATCCTAAACTCACCAACTCTGAGATTAGAAGTTAGATACACAGATGAATGGCATTATTTAAAAACCAACAAAAAACCTCCCTCACCACCTTTGTGCAGTGATACAAAGACACTCTGTGGTCGATACAATCTGCAGAAGCTTCAAGGTTGGAGTCTGCTGTTTGTTAAGGTTGGTCCTCCCTGACTCACTGGTAACTGAGATTCCCAGCAGATGGGAGGTGAGCCCAGAGAGGTGATACGAGGTGAACAACAGTTGGAGCTGAGGACGGTGCTTGCCTAGGTTTGCAGACAGGAGCAAGCAGCTGGGAATGTAGGCAAGGTTTTAGTGTGGTTACCGGCCATGGGACAAGCAGTTCTGGCAGGCAGGACCACAGATTCATTAGCAGGTGAAATGATCCTCAGAAGCAAGGCAGGTCAGAACTTTCGCCCTACGTAAGAGCTATCTGCCATGGGAACCTAAAGGGAAGGGAGTCTGAACTTGGGCTTATCCAGGCAAAGAGTCAGGGTTCAAGCAGAATCGAGAAAAATCTTCTGGGGAAGTAGGTTTATTTGGATTTTGGAAACGATGAAAAAGGAAGATGTAAGCACTTGCTGCTTCTCAAGAGTGAGCACGCTGTGGGAATGAAAGCTGGCCAGAATAACTTGGGCAGAGCAACTTGCCGAGAACAAAAGCTGGGAGTGTTAGATTGTTGCTGATTCTTAGAATTAATTACTAGAACTGGCAAATTAAGATCGGTATGTTTCCTAAAACCACAGGATTTAAAAATAAACAAAGGATTGAATCTATTACATAAAAAAAATTCTTGTACAGTAAAAGAACATTAGGTAGTGATAACATAATTCAATTAAGCAGAGGAATTTGCACTCTTTCTAGTCTTTATTTCTGACCCACAACTTTGCTAAAACATACAGTATTTCCCTCCCACCTGCTTGCTATACTTTGACACAGCTTCTTTCAGAAGGTCTCTGTCTGATTGCTACTAGAGGATCCGAGGTGAGGCTGGACTCTCTGACCTCAAACCAGAACAAGGGAGATACAGGGTTGTAAAACACATCTTCATAATCTGACAAGGACACTCTCCTCTGGAACACCATCAAAAGCATCTCTGACAGGGTTCAAGGAGATATTCTTCCAGCTTCTCCCACTTACAAAAAAAATCCCAAAAGGAGAACGGAAAGTACAAAGGGATCTTTTTGCTTTGACATGGAAAACAACCTGCACAAAACTGAAGAACCTGCTCCAATAAGCTGAGTATTAATGTGTCATCTCACACAGCAAGAGATCTGGCAGCTCAGCAATGGCCCTGCTTTATAAGAAGGAGTGCCAGTGTAAGTATTAAAGTAGTTATTATAGGTCTCTGAGACGAGAAGAAAAACAGCTCCATCTTCCCCTTCACATTAGGCCCTACTTTCACACTCCCCTCTCCCCTTCACACTGCTAGGAAAAAAAAAAAACAAAGTCACAAAAGAAAACCCCTGTGACAACCAGCATCTTTGTTCTTTTTCCTGCCTCCTCGCATTCCTTCTTTTTCTCTGTTTCCCGAAGAGCTGGCACTTTTTTCCTACCAGGCACAGTACCTTTGGTTATTACCATGGTATTTGCACAGGAGTTCACTGTACACAAACATGTTATTCTCTACAAGTAATTCAAACACAATGGGTTCAAGGCAGTTAATTCTAGTCAAACATCCAACTTTCCCAGAGTGGGGCTGAGACTTGCTCTGTGAACTCCTGCCCTGTGGATTTCGTTCAAAGTGGACATTCCGAAGAATGTAGGAGGCTACGTACAGCCACACAGGAAACTGCTCTTCAGGCAGCATAAGGGTTTTCATTAGCCAACTCTTTTTCAGAAAGATCCTTCTACTGATAATGTATTTCTCACTGTAACGTGAACAACATAAAAATAAAACCCCAGTGGCAATCCTCAACAGTAAGCATGGAAAAGGGCTTTTAAGCCAGCATTTTGTTCAGTTTGCCAAGCAGCTTCATGATATAGCACTGGTATTAGAATAATACTTGAAGACATTGTCAACCATTTACCTCTTTTACAAGTAAAATCCCTGGGGCTCTTTTCCTTCCAAACGATGTACCTTAAAACTAGAAGATACTCTACCAAAAAAAGTTACCACCCCAGTTTGTAAGAATGACAGCAAAGTCTAGGAAGAAAGACTTAGAAGCCAGTGCAGGGACATCCGCTGCTCTTCTGTACCTGACCTGCCAAGGCTCAGCAGCCAGTAATACAATTATCAGGCTCTGCAGGGGAGTAGTCAGGAAGATCCCTAGACAAAATAGGAAGCAGCAGCAGAAAGATGGGCTCTCACAGTAGATCTCCATGCAGAGAGAACAAAGAGGAAGAATTTGTAAGAGGAATCAATTGTACATTGATAATTTCATTAAGATTTTTTTCAACTAAGAGACTTCACCCTCAGTGAGACCTGGTTGTGACAGTGAGTACTTTCTGAGATGTGAAAACAAGCCGTCTGTTGCTTACACGGGAACTGTATAACTACCACACGATCTTCTGACCTCCTGACAAGTACAAACTCCTTTTGTTTAACTTACAGCAAGAACATCACACTCTCTTCCTCAATCTTCCACATGAAGAGGAAAATTCTGCAAATTAACACTCCCTTATTCCACTCACTCATCTCAAGGGTCCTCCCTCCTTCACCTCATACACACACAAAAACTTTTGCTCAACATGCAATACTGGACACCTGAGTTCTTTTTCTTATCATTTGCATTAATCTGACGCACCCTACTTGCTGGTATCTGTCCGAGCCTGCTGAAACTGTAGAGTAGAAGCAATGCTCGTGGACTGTACATAAAATCACTGGACAGAACACAACAATATTTTTTGCATATTTAATGCATTGCTAAAACCTGGTCATAATAAATATAATATTCTCCAAATGTTTGTATTTTAGATAAGAAAATAGGTCAGCAAATGCCTTTTTCCACCAGACAGCAACCTATTCCCAACTGACTGAAAAGACTTCTCCGTTCTGATAAAGTTGTTAAATGAACTGGACTCCTCCTTGGAGGAATCTTTGGGGTATCTTCTCCCCTCCCCACAAAGCGGGTATAACTTCCATAGTTTACCATAGGGGCTATCTCTGTGCAAAGGTTTTTTTAAGAGTTGTAAAAATATTGCTCAAAACTACAAAATTAAGCTTTTTAAACTTTTAACACCGAGTGCCTCAGGCCAGAAAAAACACCACATTAATTTATCAAGACATGCCCTTCAAGGGAGAATCTTCCTTTTATTCTTCCTCCATTAATAAAGGGGAGGGGGAATTAGAGACATATTGCTGGTATCCCCTGCTATGCCAAATACCACAAAGTCAACTCTTACTATAAACAGCTGCAGTGCCAATTACAGGTGCCAAAGACTTTGTTTTGCTTTTAGCAAGTATAACATGGATCAAATTTAATTTCGGGCTCTAAATGGATGTAAAATTAAGAACACTTGGTGCAGGAGAAACACATGATCTTCAACGATGTAATAAATATCCTCCTCAGGCCTGTGTTAGCCCGGGAAACGTGCTAAACTCTTTCAATTCCTTCCTGTGCAACAACCTTACATCGTCCATGGAGCCATGTGCTGCATCTACTGTAGGCTGATCAGCATCATGACAATACTCTAGTGGAGGACATCACTGTACATCACTGCCCTGTCCAATAACACTGATGCTTTTCTTTCACTGTTTTAGGCACATTTCTTCCAATACACTGTAAGGTCACATCACAGAAAGGAAGAGATCAGCCAGGTCCCTGCCCTGTTCCCTTTTCCAGTTGATGAATTGAACAGTCAGGCTTGGAGCTGCACACCAGCCTTAGCAATGCTCTCTGTGCTGCAAGCAAGAGAACAGAAATCGAACACCAGGCAGCTAGGAAATTCATCTCAACAAACAAGGTGCTGTACTGGGTTTCTATGTCTCAAGTCTAAGTTTAGCTCTCACATAAGTCAGAAGTAAACACTGTAGAAAGGATACAGCAAAAGCGAAAGGCCTCACCAGCATCAGCTACTTGAAAAAAGAACATGTTTAAGACTACATGTACAGAGGGAAAGGAAGAAGACACACAGAACCTTCTTCTGTGCCAGCTGGCATACATATCAGTACATTTTCTTCTTTTTCGTGAAATTACAGTACTAATATAGCAAAATCACTGGATCCAGCTTCCACTGTTACAGAAGCTAGCTAATGTGATTTCCAATGCTATCAATGAGAAAAGTCTTCCTTAAGAAAATGGACACTAACTTATTTCATGTATGCAGCTGTGAATCTACCATAACTGTCATTCCTGTTCCAATTCAGCATCTACAGCTTCAGAAAGGGATGTTACTTGGAGAGGGCTCATAGAACAGTCTTAACAGCTCTCCCAGAATAGCCTTAATTAAAAGCACGGAAGTCTCTTGCATCAATTGCAAAAAGACTGTATCAAGCTACAGGTTTAAGAGAAAATATAGAAGTAATTTGATTGCAGTCTCTAGACACACACCGTACTTAGTCAGAGACACTTCAAAATATACCACATAAAGATAACATTGTTCATCAGCTGAAAACAAAAATTAAGCAACTTACATCATAAGATTACCTACTTTGAAGGATGTAATTATTTAGTAAGAAAAGTTGTAAGAGACAAAGAGTGCTCTAAACAAACATGTTCTAAATCAAATGAAAATTACAGTATTTTCTGCACGCAACTTGGATTGCTTTAAATGTACCAATACTTGAAAACATGCCTTTGGAAAATCAGATCAGAGACTGGAAATCAAAATGAAGGAGAAGAATGGAAAGAACAACAAATATTAGAAGAGTCAAGTCAGGAACAGTAGAAGGCAATACGAAAAGAATTGGAGGTGAAGCTGTCCTGTTACTAGCATTCATACATGCAATATTGCTGCTGAAATCAGCTTCCTTGGGGAAATCATTATTAAGTTACAGATACTATCTTTTCACACATGAAGATATGCTAATTTAGAAAAATTCAGTTATCCCTATCATTTACTTAATAGAGGTTACAACACGCAATGGTCCCACCTGGTCTATAACACTGGAATCTACACTTACAAAAATAAGAATAGAACAAGTTCTCTTTTCCTATATTCATGAAAAGGGCCTTTGCAATGTGTTATATCAACAGTTTTGCACCACGAAGACATACGTTCCTTACACTAGTGACTGGGTCTGAAAAAGAAATGCTATGAAAACTGCATGAAAAATTGTAACTTGTCAAGAGCATTCTAGTTTTAGGCAGAGGTTATGATACTTACAGTGTCCTTCCAAGAAGTTTACTTTAAGGTCAGATCCCAACTCAATAAGAAAGTGGGGTCTTCCATTTCAGGTAAAGCAGGTAACATATATTTTGTTTTCAGTCAACTCTGATAACATTGATGCAATTAAAGAACCCTCATTGTACTTTTTTTTTGGCAGGCATTAGAAACAGGAATGATTAATAAGCTTCCCAAACTGAACGAATAAAAGTACACTGACAAACATTTTTACTCCTAACATGTCAAAATTTCAAGTAATTTAATAATTCCATCCCAATATCAATTACAATAGTACCTTCTATTTGTATTATTCAGTCACAGAAGTTTCTATTTGCTATAAAGCACGCTACTGACAACTGCTCACAGTGGCAAGACAGAAGGTACTAAAAAATCTGGAAACTAGTATGGTGTTGACATATGAGAAACAGGGCAGAAGCTCTTCTCAGAAGAGTGAGCCAGAGGTTCTGGTCTCCAGGTAGAGGGTTTTTCTTCACCCCTTCCCTTTGCAATTCCCTTCTGCCTAGTTTTTCTTCAGTAACTATCTTGTTTAGCCTTTTCCCACACACACACAGTTCATTACCTCACTCAACATTTTTTAGGTCTTGATCCAGTAAGAATAGGAGTTAATGTCCTTAAAACAGGGGAGGGAAAGCATGACAGAAGAGCAGTCCTTTGCTCACTTACACCCTGGGACTGAATACAGTCGTCTTGTGGTTAACGATACACCTGCCTTGCCCATTTCTGTTCTGCCTAGCGACATAAAACCCTAACACAAGTGTGAAACCAGTATTTGGCCAGTTATAGCATCATAACAAAGCAGTGGTCTTTATTCAGGTCTGTACCACTATTTGAACATCAACTTTCTTTTAAGGAGAGGTTTCTTCAGAATCCTAAACTGCATTTTGTCCATTAAGCTACATAATTGCTTTTGCCCATGGCAATTTCTCTGCTGACAGGCATTTTTTTCCAGATTCAGCAAAAAGATAATAGTTCCCATGGTGAGTCTTTGAAAAGCAGAAGTTAGTGGTATAACCCAGTACAATACCCGTGCTTGATATTAAAACAACAACAAAACAGGCCTACCGACTTTCAAAGTGGTGCTTTATTTCCCCAAAACCCTGCTATTACTCTCCAAATGGCTTACTACAGAAAAGCTTCCAGTAATGTTGTTTTATTTAATGCCACTGTTATCCATAACTTGCCAGGCTTCAAAGGGAGTATTTTTTCTTAAACAAACATTGGAAAAGAGCCCTCACCCATGCTAACTGGTGGGTTTACTTCTAGAGCTGAAAAAACGAGTAACTGGTTTATTGATTGACTATTTTTTTTTCTTAAAGCACTTGAACCCTTTCAGAATAATAGTTTGCTCTGATTTTAAAGATACTAATGCAAATGTTGGTCTTAAAGCCTCATGAAAAAAAATAAAATTGAAAAAATCCCATCAACAAAAATACCCTTCAGTTTCCCAGGCAGAGCTAGGTTTTTCTAGTTTATTCAAATACAATAATTATGAATTTTCTAAGAGTAATATTTTTATTGCTCTTTTACCTTTATATTATTTTGATTTATGTATAGTGGAACTACAAATGTAATCTTCTTAGCCGTCATGAGCTAAAACAAAAATGCATCATCCTCATTCTATCGTTTGCAGCTGACTTTAATATAATTCCAAAAGCACACACTGACGAAAGCATCTATTAGAAAGAAATGTTTTGATTTTAGACAGATACCGCATCTACACTTACTGGCAAGCAATCCAATTCCATTGGCTAATGATCCAACCCAAGCAGTCTTGCCTTTCCCTTCTCCAAAAGCATCCAGCCATTCTAAATACAAGACTCCGACTGCCAGCGGTGATCCGTAACACAAGAACTGAGTGAAGAAGGAAACGACAACAATTACCCAGCCCCAGCCACCATCTGGTGGTTTCCGAAATACCATTTTGTCAGAGGAGTGCAGATGTACAGGCAGAACCTGTGTAAACAAAAACCAAACAGAACAGAGCATTAGAAACGTGACTGGTTTAGGTTTGCTAATACAAGAAAGCTGGACACGAAAGTACACATTTAAACATTTCAACAACCCTTCAAGAAATATATGATGCAACACAGCAAACAGACAATGACAATTAGTTATCATTTCTTACTTCTACCTCTTCTGCACAACACAGGAACAGCGCACAAAGCATTAGTAAGTCATAAGTACATCAGCACCGTGTTACAGAAAGGCGGAACATTTCGTTTTCTGAGGGTTAAAATAGGCTTTGTGAAGACCTCAGGCATTAGTATCTGACACAGTGCAAAGAGAACCACATGGCCACCACCTGTTAAGACCTCAGATATCCCGAGTGAAGAGTATAGGCTTGAAGGACAAGAAAAGCTACAAGCATAAAACAATCCAAAGAAATAATTAGGATTAAAAAAAAAATCCCAAAGTATAAAAGCATTAGTTCAAGGTAAAAAAAAAAAAATGAAAAAAAAATCTCTACTTAGTTGTAAACTCTGCATAGTACCTTGCATTTTAGCAAGGTGTTTGCCACCATATAGTGTACTCTGGGAGGGGTAGGCCAAAAGGAAGACTGACATTCTGGAAACAGTAACCATTCAGTACTCTGCTCTGTCAACAAGGAGATGCATAGGAGAGTAATGCATCCAAACATCACTTTGTACATATTAGTAAGTGAAGTGAGTTCTAAAGCAGTATACAGGTGCTGGCTTACATGCAAAAACACAATGGCATTAAACACACACAAAAACCCCCTAAAACCTGTCACAGTGCCTGCCCTCTGCAGTTTGCACACATCGTCATCCCCAAACTGGCGCTCACTCCTTGGACTCCCTAAGTACCACCTCACTCCTTTGCATGGCAAGACCCATCACCTATGGCTTTAAATAACTGACTGTCATCACACTTTCTCAAGACCAGTTCATGAACCGATGCTTCTAACATCCAGCAAAGAATTTAGAAGTTTCCGGGCTAAAGCTCTTTGGAGTTCGGGTGACTCCAACAATTTGCGAGTCCCTGTACACACAACTAACCTGCCCTCCCTCTCTACAGGGAGAAATCTGCCGAAGTGGTGATCACAAAACCCATGTTCTCTTCCTGGCTCTGTCACTAACCAGACGCGTGATTCTCAACAATTTTATTTCCTTTACCCTGTAAGATAGAAACAGATAAGATCTTACCCTGTTTTCTTCATGAAACACTCTCAAGGGCCATCTTCCCGCTGCAGCTTAGGCATTAAGAGTGCTGCAGTGACAGTTCTGCTCTGGGAGACCCCCAAGAGGCAAAGCAGAAAAAGAAACACATCGCACTGACTTTTTGACTTACAACCCAGAGGAGATGGAAAAAAATTACTGCTGTATGAAAGCAATGGTGTAAACAAGTAGACAGTAACAGAACTTCCATTCAAGCTCCCCCATACTCTTTGCTCAGGCAATTTTTAAAAATTTGCATGGAGAACTTACAAAAAAGCTACAGTATGTAATTTTGAGAAATAATTACCATAGAGACATGAGAAAGGTAAGACACTTAAATGTTACTTTGAAGGCAGACACTTACAGATGACAAAAAAGTCCTTCAGCTTCCTATACAAATGTAACTTCACGTGGTGACTCTACCTGCAGAAACAGAGCAGCAAAGCAAGTTTTCAGCCAAAGTATCATTGCAACAGTGAACACAACTCTGAAAAACTAGTGTTTTCATGGTAAATTTGTTCTTTTTAATAGCTTTTCAGAGGAACTTCAGAAATAATCAAGTTACCACAGTGGAGAAATACTGATCCCTCCTCAATTAATTAAAAGTTGACAGCAGCCTTGAGCCCCAAAGTAACAAAAACATTGTCTACTATGCTAAAACAAACTTTGATATTGTAGGTCCTTTAGGAGTCATCTAAGTTTTAACTTACTGAAAGTCCTTCAAAATACAATATTTCCCGTTACAAATGTTACAAGGTTATATGTTGCAGTTATAAATGTAAACTCTGATTTATTTCCTCAAATGACTGGTAAGTGTCCCTTGATTACGTCAGATGCAAGGCTGACAGCCAGGACAGGCAGAAATTATACCATACTGTAAAGTATCAAAGGATTGAAAACCTACTTATAGGTTCTTTCCTACAACAATAACCTTTATGCAAAAGGGGGTCACTGGATTTCTACACAAAATATTTAAGCTATGTATATGCAGTCAGCAAAGGAGCTGATATACACATCTCTCCACGCACTAAATAAGTATCACTTGGCTTGTTTTGTCTCTGACTGGAGAAAAAAAAACAGTGGCAATAAGTAATAGCTTCAAGAAAAGACACTTCCAGGAAGTTTTCAGAAGACCACTAAAATCATAGAAATAGAGAGTAAAAAAAACCCACCTCAGATTTTTAAAACGGAACCTTTAAAAAACAAATGCATTTTAGCTGTTATATTGATTTCCACTATTATTGACGTCCTAAAACTTCGCACAGAGACAGTTCAGTTCTGCTATTCTAATCATTTGACGGGGAGGAAAGGAGGGCAGGGCAGGAGAGGAAAAGAGCTTTTGTAGTCTTCAGTCACATAGTTTTTTTTTCTAACAGAAAGACTAAAAAAACCTCTGGATCAGTTCCTCATCTGCTGCAAGTCTGTAACCAATTGTTCCCAACTTGCGGCAGGAAAAGACCTCCTGCATCCTGATACCTCCTATTTTGCATCACAGATCACCTTTGCACCTTTTAGGTAAATAACAAGATTTTACATAGCAAAAATATCTCTACTTTCTAAACACTTCAAGCCATTTAGAGTCTGCAATTTTCAAGCAAAAAAAGTGAAAACCACCATCATTTTTTCTCCCCAGAAATCATCCTCAAAGTGAAAACAGATCTACACTGTCCCCAAGTTTGTTTTTAAGAGCTAACACAACCTGGCTTTTCCTTCCCCTTCTCACAGGCTGCCCCTTCACCTCACACCGCTGGGTGCCTACTACTTATAATAAGGCGTATTTTTTAACTCCCCTGAAGGCACAAAGTCCTCCTGAAGAGAGCACATGAGCCAAGAGCCCTGTGTGAGGAGAGCCCTTTCCCCAGAGCCCTCTGCTACAAGACATGGTTAAAGATGTCACAATCAATCAAGCTGCTGCTGGGACTGTAGCTTCAATACACCCATTATTGGCACAGTATTTAATCCTTTCCTGAAAATGACAAGTTGTAGTGTAAAAGCTTAGTAGTGTGGACAAGAGCCAACAGTAGGAGCTAAAGCTTCGCTTCTCCCAACAATGCCCACACCGGCATCGAATCCGTGAGTCCACTTGGGAAGGATCCAAAGTGCTTTTTACTATTTTCTGTCTGTGGGGAAGGAGGACACAGAGTGTACCGATACATGCGATCATCAAAAACAAAGCAGCAGAAAGGCACAGAGAGAAGAGCACCTAACAGCTTTGTTTTCTTTTGGAACCAGCTAGGAAGACTGGTCTGATCCTGGAAAGAGACGAACGACCATTCGGGTGGGAACCGTTTCACAAACCTTACTCTTCACAAAACCCAAGGATGTTGTTTCAGACTCCGGGAAACCTAGTTGCCTCAAAAATACTGGAATGGAGAAATAAAGCATAAAGAATTAAACAGTAACTTGAAGTTTGGTCAGAGAAAGCTTTTCAGTGAGCTGTACTCACTGCGAATAAGAATCAGAGGAAGAGAGCTGCTTGACCACCACCAACAAAAAGAAACCCTAGTGAATGAACTGAACAACCTGAGTTTTAATGTGGAAAGAGAGGGGTGTCTGGCTGCAAACGTTTTCTTTGAGCGGCTTGATCACAATATTGAGCTCTTTTTCTATCAATCTTAAATTTGGCTTAAAGATGACAGGACAGCGTGAAAAAAAATAATTGGTCTAAAGACCACGAGCACAAACGAAATGTTAGCCCTCAGCCCAGAAACATGTATTCATCTGTGGCAAAGGGAATCTTGAGAAAGACAGTAGCAATGCGATTGTTTCCAGTTGGTTATTTGTGCAACCGGAGTCTGGTTAAGTTTGCTGCTTTCGGCACATGGCTGCAGAGAAAGCCGATGTCAGCAGAATCACTGTGTGATTAACACTCAGCTATTCCAGTTTTGCAAGGCATTGGTACAAATTAAGACGGTACCAGCCAGTATGGTAACATCCCCCATTTTAACTTGAATTGGATTTCACGTAAGTTTTTATTTATTTTTCAGGCAACGTTCGTGCAATTATCAACTGAAGATTCTGCTACCCTTAGCTTGCAAGTAACACCTGGAGCTTTGGAGTGGCAGCAATGTATTACAGTTGTTTTTAACTTACTCATCATATCCAAACACCTGCATATGTACTGACACAATAGTAAAAGTGTTGTATTAAATGCACCGAAAAAGACGCCTCTGTGCTTTGATGACATCAGGCTTTTAACTGGCGTTCTGACCAGGCTAGATCCCTGTGTTTAAACATTTAGCTTTAAGTTCTTTCACACTGAACATATCTATTTCCCTCTCAGTTCTCAGCATTCTTACTTCTCCTGTTCCTCCGCTTTCCCTTTTTTAAGTTATGCAAGAGGCTCATCAACATAAATATTTCCTTCCATTTCTGCCTGACAAGGGAAGAAGCCTGGAGTTCAAAACAAAACAAAATACCAGAACAAAACTTATCAACAACACAATAATGGTTTTCCATTGTTCAAGATAAGTTCACGTAAAAAAACATAGACCAGGGCCTCACATAAACCAGCCAGCTTTGTACAAATCTGTCAGCTCAGCAGAACCAGTCCTACCTGTTCCCAGAGCCTCACTGCCCCAGAGGGGATGGAAAACCCCCCCGTAAGTGTACCTGCCAGTCAGACTCTAGCATGCATCCACACCGACAGATAAAAGCCGGTGCTGCTATAAATCACCGCCAACTTGATTCACCAGAGGAGAATCCTCTGCAAAACGAGAGCCCGGTGAGCGCCGCCTTACACATCACAACCTGCCAGGGCTCCCCTCCGTGTCCGCTCCCTTCAGCTGCTCCGTGCCCCTCCGCCAGGTCCTCTGTGGGGATGGAATGGGCACTTATAGCCCCTGCCTTGCCTCGCCTCACCTCTCCCCACGCCCCCGGGGGGGCCAGCCCACACCCCCAGCACCGGGGTCCAGCGTTACACATTGACACCTTTCATAGCCAGACCCGTTGCGACGAAAAGCACTCACCCACGCAGTGACACAAGCCAAGAGGCAACTGCAGGGCACCCTCATCGGCCCGACGCCCCACACATGGCGAGACAGGATCACACCGTGCTGCCCTGCTCCTGGGCAGCCACAGCCTCCAAGATGGGAACCCGCCCACGCTAGTAGGTGCCCACTGCCATGTGGCCCACAGCAGGCACTGATACCATGACGCTGCTGGGTGCCCACTGGACACCAGCAGGTACCCACAGCCAACACCAAGGGGTGCTCACACCGGGGTGGGCAGCGGTGCGCACCCCAGGGGACGCAGCTGCCCCGGTCGGCACCCAGATGGCAGATCCCGTACTCGAAGCCTAGGCGTTGCAGAGGGCCCTGCAGAGCCCCCTCAGGGCCACCAGCCTG
>VXBJ01005993.1:3997-16906 GCA_013400055.1 Nycticryphes semicollaris
GTTTGATGCCAGATCTTTTGTTGTTACTTTTATGTCTGTAATTTTAGCTGGCATGATCAATGTGCACATGTATTAGTATTAAGGACTCTAGTTATTTTTTCATTAAATTTGACAGAGAGGACAGCACTTTCTTGCATAACAGAACAGGTAAAGGCATTGTTATTGCAATTCTGCATGTTGATAACTAACGTGCAGTGTCAAGCCTTAACCTTTTCTTTATTAGACTTTTCAATTTTCATTGAAAAGGTAGAAATTTCATTTATTTAGAAAACTTTGTTTATTAAAATGGGTTGATTAGAAAAACACAGTTCAAAAGCTTGTGGAAAGAGAAATAGTTACACCTATGCAACTGCAGTGCAACAAAATGCTCTCTTCCCCAGGACACTAGGTTCAAGAGGATAATGCTCTTCCCTGAAAATTTTTGTAATCTGGTTGAAAGGATGTACCAACTAAGCCAACTAATAGAAAGAAAATAAAAGAAAAGTTAAAAGCAGAAGCTATATAAAGATACTCAGTTTGACACATGAATCAGCCACAGACCCATAGCTGTGTAGTTTCCAGTCAGAAAAAGTCAGGTTTGAGGTGTTTAAGCAGATGTCCACATTTCTCAAAATGTCTTTGAACGAAGAACATTTTTTTTTGTCATCTTTTTGTGTCAGCCATATACAAAAATAACACTGAACAACTGTAGTTTATGCACCCTATGACTGAAGCCCCATGTTGATAGGTACAACAATTCATAAAAAAAAGGTATCAGAAATAGGATTTCTGGTGGCATCTTTAATCTCCTGAAAATGCAATAATTAATGCAAATACAATATAAGGAAGATGATTTACCCATCTTCATTATTGTAATCATAATAAAAAGGCAATACAGTAATTCAATGAATATCTATTTGTTCAGGTTAGCAAAAAAGTCGATAATTATTTGAACATGGTAATAAAATGAAAAATGAAAGTGTTTGGTTATGGATTATTACATTATATGGCCATACATTTATTCCACAAAATTCAAACTGTTTTATCCTACTGTGTGGAAGAATAAAACCCTCAGTATGTAGGTATTAATTTTAAGATAGGCTCAGGTGCATATAATCCATTTAACAGAAAAACAAAGGAATATGAGCTTACTTCTGTTTAATAGGTCTACAGCTAGGACATACTGAGTGGACATTTTAATGTGAATACTGTTTGGGTTGTGTCTTGTATGAAAGCAAAAAGGGTGATTTTACATCTGACACTGAATTTCAGTCTTTTTTACTATGGATAATCAATAAAACCAGAGAACTTAGAGTCAGTATTAGCGTAAGCACAGGCTGCACCAGTAAAACAGACCAAATTGTACCTTTCTGAGGAGGTTGCCTTTGCCCAGTTTCCCAGAGCAATATCTGAAGCATTGTCTCAAGTATAGCTGTCTGATGGCAGAGGAAATTGGTTGCTTGCTACAGCTTTGAGTCAGACTAGCCCGTTTACAGTTTTGCCCAGGAGCAACATCTCTCACCCCTTTCCCATTGTACACGCAGGAGGATGGAAATTTCTCCCTTTGTTGTGTGTTAAGCTGAGGGGAGACTAGCAACTGAATACTTGTAGAAACTGGCACTAAGATCCAAAGTGAATGTTGCAGAGACATACAGACCATAACCTCTCCATAATGAGTCAGAGGAAGAAAATAGGAAACCAATGTATTGACTTTCAGAAGATGACAATGCCATCTTCCTAATACAAGCTCTGTCGTCAGGCAAAACATTTAAACTCTGTACCAGGGTTGGGACTGAAAGACTCAACTAACTTTTCAGTCATCAGCTTTCAGCAGTTCTGCTTATAGAAGCAATACAAATGACAGCAAATTGTTGTTTAGATGGGTTAAGGACTAAACTCAGATTGAGCCAGTAAGCTTGATCTATACGGCTTCTTCCTCACCATTTAAGAAAACAAACAAATAAACAAAAAACCCCAACCAAACAAAAGAAGGACTGGAAAAAAAATTGTACTGTCACTTATACTCTCAAGGTACAGGTCACACGTGTTCATTAACTTGAGTGTTTTCAAGCAGCGGGTAAAATCATTTGGCACTTACCTAGGAAATATGGTATTTCATTTCCCTAGTACCCTGGTCATTCTGCTTGAACTGAATTATCTTACTTTGGATAAATATTCACAGTTGTCCTACAGTGGGAAAAAGTTGCTTGAACAACCTAGTATGACTTGTGCTTTTTTTGTAGTGTCATGGTTGTTGTACATGGCTAACGTTTATCCTGTTGCCAATACCAATATCCTGGTATTTCATTGTGTATTTGGGCTGGCAGACAAGATACTGGAGGAAATGGGGCTCTGTTCTGATCCTGTGCCCAGTGCTGGAGTTCTTAGGAGCCAAATTTATGTTGTGATTATAGTGATACCTTAAGACACTGAATAAAACAAGGAATTGGACTCAAGAGGTAGGACCCTGTTTGCATGGTACCCTCACAGATGAAAATCTAATTATATTTAATAACTCGGTTCCAGGAAGCCATATTCTTGGTGATACCACATGACTTATTTGCCTAGAATAAAAATATATACATTACACAAGTGATACAATTACTATTATTAAGAATTCCATTATTATTAAAACTGCCTTTTACAGAGAACCTACCCATTTCTTAGCATTCTCATCCCACCTATTAGAAGAAGTTACCTTCCTTTATATTTTCCTACAGTCTTTTCCCTTTCCTTTTCCACAAGTGTGAGAGAACAGCTGCAGCCCGATATAATTATTTTAATTGTTTGCATGCTATAAAACTGTTAAAAGCAATTTTAATTTTAACAGTAAATAGGTTTTATTGCCAAGTTATGCCTTTGCTTATAGCTGTAAGATGGCAACGGGTGGTTAAAAGTATATTTGATTCTGTACTATTATTTCTCCTGTATCCACTGTATAATCAATGAAGTGATACTATTTTGCCCTCAGGATAAAACAAGAGAAATGTTAATGGAAGCAATTAAAAGAGATGAATAATACTGACACCTCTTTATTATCTTTCAGGTACATTCAGAGTTACCCAACACATTAAGTGGTAATGATGCAGTTACAGTTATTTTCCAGTTGACGTGATTAGTTCTGTGGCCCAGCCACATCCATCTTGTGCTTTGAAGCCCTTCACACTAAGTTATTGGATTTGGAAAATAAAGTAAATAGATATGTGAAATGACCTTATCCCTAATTTTAAAAGACATGGGTAAGATTGGCAATTCTATGGTCTACAGCACTAGTCTGAATTTAGGAATTGGTCTTCATTCTCCGTTGTGTTCCTTAGTCTGAGGAGTTTCAAACAAGAATGGTATAAAGAATAGATGTCTAGGGCTACAGACACAGAAGTATTATACTATGTTGAGCAGTATAGACCTCTTAGACACTTAGATTAGCATTTATATCTTCAAAATGTCCCTGTGTTTACAAACTCAATTCAATGCAAATTGAAAGAAACTGCTCCTGAGTCTTACGATGTTGAAATCTTCTTGTAAGCTCATTTTTTCCAGCTTCTAGGGCACTTATATTGTCTGGAGAGGGGCCACATAGTAAGCCCTGGTTAGAAATTTAAATGCTATCAGGAGTCTATTAATATCTGGACGGGAGCCCTAAACAACCACATACATATCTGTGATGTGCGAGCAAAAATCCCACACTACTTGAGCACAATTTTGAGACCAACATTCAATGAAACGTGGAGACGGTTTAACCCCAGACAGTATCTAGGATCACACAGCTGATCACTCAACTCTACCCCTCCTCCCCCATAAATATAGGGAGAAGAGGGAGAAAAGGAGGGGAAAGATGGAAAAAAAAATACCAAAATCTTGTGGGTTGAGATAAATACAGTTTAATAGGACAATAACCAAAGAGGAAAATAAAAATAATAACAAAAATAATGGTAAAAGAATATACAAGATAAAGTAATACAACACAAATCTCTCTCATCACCCAGTGTATTGGTTGCCCAGCCAATCCTGAGCAGTGATCATGGATTCTTGCCCTCCCATAAGCCCCCTTTTATATTCTGAGCATGACTTCTGTGGTATGGAATATTTCCTTGGCCTTCTTGTTCTGTTTCCTTTCAGTTAACAGTAATAAACTGGGAGTCTGAACAAGATTTAAAGATGTAGAAGAAAGCAGAACAGATTTGACAGAAGAGGCCTTTGACCTTCCTATCTTCCTTATAACTCTTCAATGCTAAGTCTGGAAAGCTCCTATGTGGAGCATAGACTATTGATTTACTGGAACTAGAGGCTTTAGTAGTGGTTAAAGTCTAGCCACTTTTTCAAGCATTCAAGATAAACATGCCATATAAATAAGTTTATGCAGCTAAATAGAATTCAAAAATTTAAATATGGCTTTGAATTATACATCTAACTTTATGTTTTTATCTGTAACAGTAACAAAATGGAAGACTCTGCTTGAAGAAAACCAAAGGACTGCCCATTACTTAAAAAAAGTGCTAACATTGTTACTTAAGAAAAAAATTGCTAATATTTAGGATTCCTTTTATATATATATACTGTATAAATATAAATATATGTATACATATATACTGTCTTTGGTATTTTCCATGCACATTAAATACCTGTCTTAGTAAGAAACAGTGCCTTCTCTCCAAAAGGTGACTACAGCCCATTAATATCTATCATGATCCTGTTTGCTGGAAGTCATTAAGGTCCCCCACCTGTTAAAGGTAGGAACTGGATAAGAGCACTGCTTCATCTAGTTTAAGTGTTGTGCTGCATATTGTATTGCTATTAATTGTGAATATTACTCTTTATTCACTAGATAGTTACGTGTATTTCTAAGCATTCAGCAGCTATCATATGTAATTTATTTTATTCACCTCTTTATTATTATTTGTTGCAACTGCATAAATAGTGCTTTTATTGCACTCAGATGTTTACTTTGTTAGCATGATTGACCTGTGTGTCCAACTGTTTACTCTTTGATCATGCTGAAACACTGAACTTTCTGCTATGCTTTACATGTGAACAATGAGTCAATCAATAAGGAGGTATAGGGTTTTTCTTATTTTTTTAATGCTTCAATACTACATTGCATGGCAACTATTTCCCAGCAATTTGAGTTGGAAAAAGGAATAATAAACTTATTAAAAAAAAAAAAAAATCCCACAAAGTAGAACTTTCTCGAAATAGCATCATCACAGCACTTGGTTTTTACAAAAGGCTGATGATGTTGGCTTAATAAAGTGACACAAAGGAAACAGCTTGTTCAACCCATAAAATTAAAATTTCTTTATGGGGATGATGAGTTAAATCTGTAAAGAGGAACAGTTCAAAAATTGTCAGAGAGCTGATAAGATATATCTAGATGTCAGCAGGTTGGAAAACAGGATATTAACCATTAATGTAAAATTAAACAGGCAGTGTCTAAGAATAAGAACAACAAATAAAATTAATGTAATTTTTCAATAAGAGGGATACTAATCATAGATAAATAGAAGGTTTAAGGTTAAATGCTACCTGCTGTTTTCTTCTTGGATGCTATAACCCAGAGCAATAACCTCACAAGACATATGGGACAACCCAAGCTCCACCTTCAGCCTTGATGTGCATTCCCTCTTGTACATTTTATCAGGAAAAACATGTTTTTATTTCATTAAGTGGTTTGTCTAGATAAACATGCTCAGGAGGTGCAAAAGCAACTGGGACACTTTTGGAGAAAACAAGACTTCGTATGGCACAATATCATCCCTGCTACTTATTGGAAACAGACCATGTCTCACTCCAGCACCTGAATCATATTTGGGATTGTCCAGAAGAAAGTGTTAGATAATGTGCTAATATCACGCTGTGAATGGCTGGGGCTAGTGCTCAAGCCAAAACATTACCTCCTCTACCTTCTTCAACATAGTTTAGAGCTCTGAATCTCAACTCTGAAGCAAAAACTAGGAAAAAAAAAAAAAAAAAAAACAAAACCAACACAACAAACCACCAAAAAAAAAAACTTCAACAAAAACCTGTTTTGAGTTTGTAACTGAAAGGGATTTAAAAGATTGTGGTTATGAACACCTCTGTCCTTCTGTAGATGATCTTATTGGTATAGATAACATTTGGAATGAGCTGGGATTGATGTACTGTTAGATAATATAGATAATATTCTTACTTGGAAATTTGAAGCAGACTCAAGGAGAACTACAGCTAAAAGTCACTTCTAACACCTGAGCTGTGTGAGCAAGATAGATTCATTTTTTACACTTTTTTATACATTATTATTTTCTGAATAAGAAATGCAAGGACTAGATATGAAAAAGTCTGACCACTCAAGATACTTCAAACTGTATTTAGGCTCCTACCACTTGTCTGAATTTTTTATTCCACTTTTCCACTCAACAACTAAACTGAATCTTCTCAAACTGTCAGTGAAGATGTCCAGTCAAACAGCTCAGGCAAGATTTATGCAACTTGTCTCTGTTATAACTGGCAAATAAAATTACATTCCTTGTAATTGAAAAGTATTGCTAAGAATTTAGAAAACAAGACAGTAAATGTCAGTAAACTACATATATTCCTTTTTAGATGTTGCTTTTTGTTGACATTTAAGCACTATGGCTTGCCATGAGAAGATTCACTTGACTAACCATAGACCTCTGTGTTGTAAAGGTCTATGTCTGAGCCAGTCAACTTACTTAATTATAGATAAGCATGAGAAATAAGGTGCTCTGTAAGTCATTCATTCTTCACCTCAAATCTCAGCCCTTGTTTCCTTCACCTCTTTTCTCTCCATTTTCCTGTTTCTCTATTCCTCTTAGCTCAAAATCAGTGTTCCACTTCACGTGACTGAGTGAAAAGAGAGCTTATTTCTCAGGGGAAGGGGAGGGGAAGAAGTGAGAAGGATAAAGGCATGCAAGGGGATTGAAAAGGGAAAGACAGAGTTTCCTAGCAGCTTCTTATGATTTCCTCCCTTTTCTTAGATTGAATATCTACTGTCTCCAAATTGATTTCTGCCAAAGTGTCATGCCCCATTTTAAGGGGCATTTAACCTCATATTAATTTTAGACGGTTCTAAAGCTGTGTACAGTCTCACTTTGTCATCATACTTTCTCATTTGTTTATACCTTATCTTTGCTTCTGTTTGTTTATCATATGTGAGAAGTTATACCTGAATATGGCATGGGAGTACACATGGGTTTACAAAATCACTAGAAATTCCAGAAACAAGAAGAACCTTATATCCCAAAGGCTGAAAAAAAACAACCACTATGTCTCTATTGCTCACTACCAAAGCTGATGTTCCCTGACTCCAGGAAAGGTTTCCTTAATACACAGCCAGCTGACTGGAGAACTGACACGACTGGTTGGTGATTCCTCTGGTATAGGTGTAGAAAACTCCTTACTTAGCTTAAAAGTAGCTTTTATAAGTTGTTGCCTCTTTTTCCATCTCTAAAGACAATCTGGGCTCCTGCAACAGGACTGAAGATTCAAGAGATTCAAAGTTTTTCATCTTGGCATCATTTCTATGTGTGATTTCACACAAAGGAGGAATAACTTTAAAACCAGGGAAAACATCCTCGGGGTTATGTTGAGACATGAGCTTGTAAGGCTTGGTGAGAGGGTGTTGTGACAGCTATGTAAGCATGGAAAGCTTCTCCCTAGCTTTCAAAAGAAAAAAAGCTGGACAAATTTGGATTCCCCGTTTTTTTTTCCAGTTCCTTTCAGAGTAGCTATATTGTTTTCATTAAGAAACTACATAAATATGGTGCGCGCACATACAATGCTATAGGAACTGTTGGGTACAGTTGAGTGTAATCTGCCCTACCAAATGAAGCAAGTAGTACTGAATTCTCATTGTGTCCCTTTTCTTTCCAAGTCATTTAACAGGTCTCAGGAAGTAGAATCTGGCAATATCTCCAAGTAGACCAGACAAGCTTCCCATACATGGGCCAACTCTTCCGGTTTCTCAAGTTTGCACTATTTGCGTCAAGTGAATGGACAAGTCTGAAATTAAAACCATTAAAAACTGGTTGATGTCTCTATTCCACCCCCTACCAGCCCTTTAATGAATTTTTCTATTTAACTCTATGAGTTTTCTCTTCCTTTTATGATATCATAGTATATAGCCTAGATGTTTTAGCTTGTCTTTAGATAGTGTTATAATCTAAAACAAAATGCCAAGTTATCTGTTGGTAGAAAAAAAATAACTCAAATAAATTGTGACAACAGATAGAAAAAAGTAAATAAATATTCATGAGCATTTTAAAATTTGAATTTATAAGAAATAAATATAGTACACTGCTTTGGGGAAAATATGCAAATACTAAGGAAACAATTATTAATGCTCTGGTTATATATTCCCATTTATGTGATTCTTTGTTTAAGAAGCTACACTGATTTTGTGTTGTTCATGCATAATAAAATCCCACATTTTAGAGCAGATGGATTTTATTTTTTGAGGGAAAAAAAACCCACTTTATATTAGCAATGATGGAGGAAGGTGGATGCAGCCCACAAATACCTACTTAAAATTAAGAAATCACACTGAGAAATAAACTTGATGTTTATTTCTCACCCATCTGTTTCCCATAATTGTATAAAAATACACATATTTTATTTCTGAAAGGATCCCCCTAACAGTACTCCATCTGTCTCAAATGACCCATCACAGCCTTTGTGTACCCCGCAGCAGAGTTTGATATGTCACAAATGCAGTCATTGCAGCAGAGGGAACGTAAGGCTGTCCATTTAATCAGATTGAAGGAGGAAAAAGTTCTTAAAACTGCAGGTGTGGTAGGTAGGGGAGAAGAAACAGGGCCAACTGTGTCACCAGCATAGGGGAGGTTGGCAAGTATCAGGGCGAAACACCAGAAAGGAAAGTCATGATGCTAAAGGAGAAGCGATGGAGCTTTCCATGCTACATGCAGAGCAAGGTAAAGTTTAGACTCAGTTTTTGAGAGGTTTTGCTCCTGATATCTAGACAGACAGTTTCATTTATAAAGCACCGAAAGATGCACAGAGAATTTCTATATTATGTCCTGTGTATCTGTTAGTATGTTCTTTGGTGACATACTACTGAATGATGAAAACATGAGTAGGTAGTCTACTACTAGACTAGTCTAGAGAAGATGTGACCTACAAATATAAAAGTGTATGTTTGTCTGAGAAAGACAGAGAGAAAGCTCTTCCCATAAAGTTAGCTGAGTTCTTAGAGCAAGACATAAGAGGAGAAAGACATTATGAGGTTTCTCATAAATATGGAATTGTGTCTGAATGATCATTTTCAGCAGGCGGGATTGCAAGAGATGTGTTTATGGCACTGCTCCATAGTTATACCCATACATGCTCTTTTAAAGAAATATTGTAAGCTTATTTATTCTTTGCTTGTCTGTAGCATCTGATAAATACACTCAAATGTGCCAGTGGATATGTACAATCAAAAGTAAAGCTTTGAAAAGAACATAAATTTCCAAATACTGTTCTACAGCTTGCTTTCTGGCTAGGGATCAACTCAGTAACTGCCAGCCTTACTGCTTAAGCAGCTTTTCATATGGTCAAGGGTAGAAATCCTGGTGCTCTCCACAGACTCCTGTTTCTGAAAAGAAAAATAGGTACATGCCCGAATGCTTTCAAAAGTAGACTTGAAAACATGCATTTTTAAGGTAGTTAATATTGTAAGATGCTAATAACTCTTAGAGTGATTTTCTTCTAAAACATGACAGGGGTTTTTTTATGATGTTTTTTTCAGGTTTTTTAATAACTTGTCAAGTTTAGTGCTACACAATGAATACACAGTTTGACCTTGGGCAAGAAATTTTGAATTTACAGCTAAGTGAGGGGAAGAACTTGCTTATTTTGTTGTCAACAGTTAGACAAAAGGCATTGAACATATAGAGATCACTCCTAGTGTATGTATGTCATGGCTTTGATGTTGAGGACTACCTGCACAGTTCTGGCAATCTTTCTTTAAGACTTAAGGGCAGAATCCAACCAAATGTTCTGCAGCTTTTTTTCTCCGCAAGTCCTTGCAAAGTGATTTAGCTGAAGAATCCACGTCCACAGGATATTTCAAAAAAAACCAAACCAAACCAAACCAAACCAAACCAAAACAAAATAGTTACCGCAGAGTAAATATGTTTTTCTTCTTTATTTTAATACCCTTCAAAATGTTTAGCCAGTACTTCAGCAATGGCATGAGACAGAAATTCATCTGCATATGGAGATTGGAGCCACCTGTCCAAAACAAGGCATTTGATACTGGCAGATAGCAGTCATTAAACATGATGTGAAATCCTTGTAGATGTTACACACATTTCAGAAAGCAGGGATTTGATAGAGCATATTTCCAAAGCAATCTCTTTTTTATACAGTGAATTCTGATATGAGTTGTCATCTTATAGCCAGCTATCTAGGTGATTTGTGAATGCATTTTATTGTGGAAAAGTAACAGAAGAATGTTTGGTTTTTTGTTTTTTTTTTTATGTGGAAGGGGTGCAGCTTAGCTTTCCCTTGCAATGAATAAGATCTTGGAAAAACATTGCTAAGTTGATGCGATGATTGATGGCCAAGTCAGATACTACAGTCAAGATGAAATTGAAGTGAAGTTTCATCGTTCCTCTGTCCTCATGAAAAATCATGGTTTGAGACTTTGCCGTGAGAGCTTGCATTTAATTTAGTATAATATAAATATTACAGAGTTCAATTTATTGCTATTAGAAATATGCTTTTCATTGGCCAAAGATCATCAACATGACTTTTGTGAGTACAACCTATCGGAAAATGAGAGTAGTATTTTTACATGGAGGTGTAAAAATAGGGCAATGCTGATTTGTGGTATCCAGCTGGATCAAGTATGACACCACATAACACCACATAGTTTCTCCAAACACTTTTTTTTCCCCTCCAAACTCATTTATCCAAATTTGGGGATACACCAATGCTTTGGGGATAACAATCTCCACTCATCTCCCAGTTGTGCTATTCACAAGGACTTTAATTCTGTATTTCTGTGGCTTGAGAACAAGCCATGAGGGAAGTGATACCTGCAACCTGTTGAAACCTTTGCCTGCAAGGAACTGCATGAAGCGGCATCATCCCTTACTAATGTTCTTAGTCTGTGTAATAGGTAAGGATGATAAAACAGAGGTGAATCCAAATGTATCAGTGGTGAATCTTACTGGCTAAACTACAAGAGGATCATATAACCTATCTGAGATTCACGAGGATCAGCAGATCCTGTTACAGAATAAGATGCAGACTTTTAGGTAAATTTCAGGATCCTCAGATCAGCTCTAAAGAAGATGTTCCTGTGCTAGGTATCTCAGGGAAAATTTTAAATTTCCCGATCTCTCCAGTTGCATCTTGGAGGATTCATGAGGTCAGAATGGTTAGAAGAGATGAGCGTTGTCCCCTTATCATGAAATACAGTCACAAAAACATATTTTTATAAACTATTCCAAACTTTGGTAACAGACAGCAAGTACCTACTTCAAGTATTCTCACATTTATAACTAACTTCCAGTGAATGTGAGCCAAGCTATGCTGAATTACTTCATCTGCTCAACATATAAATCTGAAGTAGGTTCTACACAAGTGTAGAAATATTCTGGGTACTTTGGTTGCTTCAGCAAAAGTTATATAGAAGTGAATTCATATTTTTTAATGTATTTGAAGCTTTGTATGTGCTGTAACATACACTTGGATAGAGGTCATTGCAATGAACTTATCATGGTTTTGACAACTTCCCTTAGGCTAATTAGAAATGCTGGTAACTGACTTTTCAAAACATCTTCTGTTGCTGGAGCAACTCTTGGTTTTGCTTGGTTTGAATTTGGTTTGCTACTTAAAAAAATTAAATAACATGGATATGTCAGTTGTATACATCAAATTTGTTTATGTACTTTTCTCTTTCATTTAAACCCCAGTATTTGTCTTGGCTGCCTTACTCTGTTTTACAGGAATATGATTAGCAACTTGAGCTGCCCAACTAATCTACATACACAATTTTCTTTATGTAAGAGTGCTGAATTAAAAATTCTATATAATCATGTGGGGTGGAAACAAAGGAGTCTTTCAAGCTCTATTTGAGACTTGTTTTAGTTTAGGTGGGATTTGAACCAGTTCAGAGCTTTCAGTAGGGAATTAACTAACATATCTGACTCCTATTTGCATCGTCTCTGCTGGCTGATTCACATAAAATGTAAAAATAGGTTTGAAGAAAGAACCTGATTTCAAGCTTTCTTCTCTTGCCATGAAAGTCTTAATATGAAGCTATCTCTTCTTTCTCCAATTGTTAGTTCCTTTTGTGCACTGGTAGTTTCCAAAGTAAAGCTTATGAAAAATGGTCTCCAGATTAACCGTTTTCTAGAGAGTAGAAATATAATATAGATTCTGAGTACTTTACCTCACCACACCGAAAAAATAAAGATAAAAGTCTTGAGAAAGCACTGTTTTCCTTTACCATTACAGACCAAACCTTCTCAATTGTGTAACAACAATACCGCATTGCATGTTTTAACTTCAGAAACTTCTTGTTTATGAAATGAGCTTCTTTCATCTATTGTTTAATAAAAAGAGTCCTGTCAGACTCAATTCATCCCCACTTGTCCCTGTTTGCTGCAGCAGTGTACTGAAGACACCGAAGTGGGAACTGGTCCAGAATGACCTGGGTACCACTAAGATATCAGACACAAACTTCTGAGCATCAGGGGATCTCATATAGGGGATTTTAGGTTCCCCTCTGGGAAGGAGGGAGCTATAACTGTATGTTGTTACACAGTGTCAAAAATTAAACATAATCTTTAATGGGGTCTCTGGAGTTTCTAGTGTATCATGTAAGAAAGTTGGTTAGAGGGCAACCTGATAAGGTATTTTGCATATCCCTTGTAATATTAGTGGAATGTGTGACAACTAATTAGAAAACTCCCTTGTTGAAGA
>VXBJ01005996.1:1567-15384 GCA_013400055.1 Nycticryphes semicollaris
GGGCGGGCAAGCGAGGTGGCTACCGGCCCCATCTTCCCCTACCGCCGGTGGGAGCGTGCAGGCAGGCCCCCGGTGCCCCTTGCGGGCCTGGTGTTACCGGGCCGGGCATCCTCCGTTGCGGAGGCTCGGGAAAAGGTGTGTGAGCACCTCGGTGAGGGGTGACCTCTATCAGGGTGCCCGGAGACCAGCCTGGCCGCCGTTTTATTGTTTTCCTTGTCCTAACCTTTCCCGGAGCCGGCGGATGGAAGCTTTGCCACGGTTCCTGGAAGCAACTTCTGGCCGCTTTGTGTCTCCCAGGACTTCCCTAATGTCCTGGGAGATGGTAAGGGCTGTGGGGAGAAAAACCCTTAGAAAACCGAGGTGTGTAACCGTGTAAAGCTCTACTTTTACGCTTCTCTAGTTCTGGTGGTTGCTGCTTCCCTCCCCCACACTTTTTTCTTTACTTCAGGTGATGTGGGAATATATATTGGGGTGAGGGGAGGAGGGGTGGGAGTTCAAGTTGTTCATGTCTTATCTAACCTGAGCTCCCTTTGGGCTCCTAACATCTAATGGGATGCAGATGTGGTGGCGTGCGACACCAGGCATCTGAGGACAATATAAAATTTAACTGTGCTACTTGTTGTTTTTAAAAAGGAAAAGAGGCAGTCTGAGCAGGCTTGTAATATTTTAACTATTTCCCCCTAATCCCGTATTGTAACTTTCTTTGCATTGAGGCTATCAATTACAAAAAAGGGCACTTTTTGAAGCTTTGCATTGTGTACCAGGTAGAGATAGCTCCCCCCTTTGTTAAGTAGCACCTAATTGTATTTATGTCTTATTTTGTTAGTGGTGGAACAAGGCTGCTTTATTATAGTTTGTAGGCCCCTTCATGAATCCCTGACTGCAGTAACAGGATTTTGATTGTAACTTAACTACACACTATAAACCAGCACAAAGTACCTAAGAGTATTTCAATGGCTGGAAAAACTTGCATGCAGCAATGCTGCGACATAAGTCAGTCCTGTTTGTTCCTGGGGTGGGCTTTTTTTTTTTGGGCTGCCTAGCAATTCTAGCTTTTTAAAATGAATGGGCAGAAAAACTTCAAACCCTTGAGCATCTCTTTAAGAATGTAAAATTTCTCTTAAACAACCTCCCAATAGATTTTATTTGGTTTCAGGTCTTCTCTAGGACTTGTCAAGCGTAAGACCAAATAATAGTTTCATTTGTAGGCAAGTTTTGTGTTTCTAGTTTTCACGTTAAAATTTTAAGTACAAATAGTTTTCTCCTTAGAACAGCAAATAAATGTTACAGAATTACAGAATGATATGGGGTTGGAAGGGATGTCTGGAGATCATCTAGTCCAATCTCCCTGCCAGAGCAGGTTGCACAGGAATGTATTCAGGCAGGGGTTGAATGTCTCCAGAGATGGAGACTCCCCCACCTCTCTGGGCAGCCTCTTCCAGGGCTCTGCCACCCTCAAAGGAAAGATGTTCCTCTTCATGCTTAGATGGAACTTCTTATGTTCAAGTTTGTGCTCATTTCCTCTTTTCCTGTCCCAGGGCACCACTGAAAAAAGCCTGGCCCCTTCCTCCTGACACCCACCCTTGAAGTATTTGTAGGCATTGATCAGATCCCCCCTCAGCCTTCTCTTCTCCAGATTAAAAAGACCCAAGTCCCTCAGCCTTTCAATTTAAAGTGCTTCTCTTAAAGTATCTCAATGTTACTTAAGTGTGTTTCAGAAAAACCTTTTGTTTGACCTTGAGGTGGAAATGTGATGGTGCTCTTTTGAGGTGTTCATCTGGTGGTTCTCCTGCCCTAGTTANGGGGTGACCTCGTTAATGTTTATAAATATGTAAAGGGTGAGTGTCAGGAGGATGGAGCCAGGCTGTTCTCAGTGACGGTCAATGATAAGACAAGGGGCAATGGGTGCAAGCTGGAACATAAGAGGTTCCACTTAAATATGAGCAAAAAACTTCTTCATGGTGAGGAACACTGGGACAAGCTGCCCTTAGAGGTTGTGGGGTCTCCTTCTCTGGAGATATTCAAATCCCACCTGGATGCGTTCCTGTGTGACCAGATCTAGGTGTTCCTGTTGTGGCAGGAGGATTGGACTAGATGATCTTTCAAGGTCCCCTTCAATCCCTGATATTCTGTGATCCTCCCCTTTTGTACGTGTACGGTACAAAAGCAGTGAAATAAAGAATGGAGAACTAAGCTCTCCGATGGCAATTATTTTTAAACATAATTTTCTGAGTATTTCTCATATCTAGTGATCTAGAGCAGTCTGGTGCTGGCAAAAGAAGCTCCAAAGAGGGTGGTTTTGTGGCTACGAAAAGCTAATAAAATACTGCTCCCTGTGGTTCTGGTATACCAGTAACACTGGTGTTTTGTCTAGGGGATTAGGAGGAAGGACAGTGGGAGTGATGGTAGGTAGTACGTGTGTTTGGGCAGCTGGTATTTATGCTCAAGTATGAGGATAACAGTTCTGACTCATTTTTAAACACTTGAATTTTTAATTATAATGTGTCGACTATTTCTGTTTGCTCTTCAGCGTAATTGCTGGTTGGCGTCGTGAAGAGGTGCGATGAGAAATTCTTGAGAAATCAGGAAGAGAGGGGACTGTGGTCTTACCCGTCCAAGCGTGCGATGTGCGTTGCAGTACAGCCTGGGCATCTACGCTGGCGCTCGATAAGCGCACGGAGCCTGCCTGCTCGGTAGAAATTAAAGCGCTCGAACAAATTGGGAAAGGAGTGGATGGATTAAATGGGGTGCTGGTGGAGGGAGGAGGAAAAGGGAAGGAACCTGAAGCCAACCACAGGCAGTTGAAAGCGGTCGCCCCGCGAAGTGGTCACGACACACACATGCCAAGGGCTGCTCTAGCTGATACAAGAGAGGTAGGAAGGATGTCTGTGTGCCTTTGGCGGCTGGCACTGTGGAGGAGGTGGGGATTAATGGGGTGAGATAAGATTGGATGGACAAAGAATAAATGCAGAGATTCGTGAGGGGCTTTGTACCCTGAGCGTTAGGGAAGTAAGTTGGTAGAACTTGATCGGAGCAATGAGAAATAATTGCCTTGGTTGTCCTGACCCCCCCATCTCCTTGCTGTGTATTTACCTTTAAAAGGCAGCCTTTTTGCCTTGCCTTGATTTTTGTCCGCTTTCTTTGCCATCTCGTGTATATTAACACATCAGCTCCCTCCTCCACCAAGAACGTATGTGCCATCTGTGACTCACCTTTATGTCAACATCTCACTTAAACATCTGTTTAGACATGAGGCAGGAGTCTCTATGTACCACACCGTGAGAGCATTCACAGCTGTCTGGTTGCCCTCGGACCAAAGTGTCACCACTAGGTACGTGACAGCTTTGGAAACGCTGCAAATGAGTAAACTGTGTTTTAAGCAACCTGCATTTTGTTTTCTGTTAACATCTCAAAGTTAGTATGTTGATGGTAGTTTCTGACAGAATTGGGTCTATGGTCAATCTCAGCTTCTGTGTATTTTTTTCTGCAGTTGACTAAATGACTTACAAAACTGTAAACATTGACAGAAAGCGAGCAACAGATTTAATAACACATTCACTAGATTGGAGTGCAAGATCTAAGTACCGTAGTTTCGAGCTTATAACTCGTGCTTTGGAACAAGCACCCTGAAAAAGAAGTACCAAAACCTGAAAAGTCTTTGCTGGTTTGAGCGTTGTCGGTAGCGATGGGGAACCGAAAATGAAGCAGCAGTGGGAGAGGGGGCCGGGTGTGGTGCTGAGAAAGGGCTCTGGGACGAAGTCGTGTGATGCTGTGCAGTTAACAGCTCCGAGATAACCTGAGGCTGACGTGGCAAGGAAACCAATTTTGTCTTGTTTTCCAGTGAGTTGGAGTTCAGCAGAGAACCCACGCTTGTGCCTTTTGACTTCAGCCCTGTTAACTCGGGAGCAGCTGAGGTGTTGTGACAGCAGGATCTCTGGCAGCAGTTATTATTGAGGAAACTTAGTATTGATTTACTGGTGATTTGTGTTGTCTTCCTGTCACATCTTTGTTCCCAGGTTTTTAACGCGTAACACAGCTCTCAGTCTGCGACTCGAGCTCTGGAATGCAAAGTCTGCTAATGGGCAATCCTAAGCAAAAAAAAACCCCAAACCAAAACAAAAACAACTGGATGAAAGAGGCCGTAAATGAAAATAGGCATATTGTGTAAATATTAGCTTCTGCGACTGGTTTATCGCAACAGAGTGCATCTTGCATCTCTGGGCTAGACCGGAGTGACTGATACCTGGTCACTTATTCAGCGTGACAATACTATTGGAGCGTACAGCACCACTGCTAAAAACGGTTCAAACTTAAATTTGTGGTTGCCTGTTCCCACTTGTTCGTGTTCCCTCTTCACGTGTCTGATCAGCGTGAACGGCGCCCGCAGAGAACAGCGATATTTCTCCGCGGGTGTGACTTGTTCTCCGCCGATTTCGGGCACACATCGATTACTCATTCAGGACTGAAAATGAGATGCGGCTCGGGCGCTGAGGTGTTGCCATTACACCGTTTGCAGGTGCATTACTGAACGCACAGGGAGGTCAAGTAACGTGCCGGCCGGCGGTCACGTGGTGAGTCAGCTTCAGATTCGGAATGGCCCAACCCAACATCCTTGTTTATTTAAAGAGGTACTTGGGGTTTTATACCCGTTCGACCATGTAGTCTTCTCCTCTTGAACGCTCCAGCAATTGATTGTAGTAGTAGTACAGGGTACAGCTTTCAGCCGTATCACACCTTGTGATATTTAGTCTCCAAGAAGACGCTTTAAAAGCTGTTAGGACTCGGTTTGACAGCTTTTTAATCATGATCAGAACAGGCAGTCCCATTTTTTTTTTTTTTTTCATTAAATGCAAGGATTTAAGACTCTTTTAAGCTAGAGTTTTGTTTCAATATATATGGATCGTGGATTTGACTTTACAGTGAGAGTCCTGCAGGACAGTGCTCTTCTACTTTGATGCCTCAAAATTTCCTAGAAATGAGCGGGCAGAACCAGACCGTGATTGGGTAAGTGTTCTTCTTGCTGCATTGTCTTGTTTCAGGGTGCTTGGTCATTCATTAGCCTTTCAAGACGTATTTTAGAGAAGGCAGATTCCACTCCCATTCATCCGAAATGGGTAGAGACCAAGTGACTCACGGGAACAAGAGCTGGGAATAACCTAAGAGCCAGACTTCATAGTGCCGGTTGTCTGTGTGATGATGCAGTTACTACCATTTCAGTAATTTTGTTTTTCATGGGGAATATTATGTTTTTATGATACCAGTTTGAGGATGGTGCTGTATGCTCCAATAGTATTGTCAAACTTTCTGCAGTAAAAACAAGTCAGGTAAGACAGAACTGTTCTCTTGTACTGTGGCTTTCTCATCAGCTGGTAATCTCCTGACTCCTCAGATCATTCTCCCAGTTCTTGCTCTCTGGGAATGCCAGCTCTTGATAGAGGGTTCTAAGTAATCTGGGAGGAAAAAAAAAAAAGGGGGGGGGGAAATGTTTGGAAGAGTAGGGGGGGAAGCTGTCTATGAATTCCACGTGCTTGTGGTTGGAAATACAGTGAAAGATAAGAGGGGTTTAGAGGCTTCTCCTAATGGAATAAGTTGGATGAAATGCCGTTAGCCTGAGGCCTCGTTGTGTTTAATAAAATGTCATTTGGGAATGATGTTGTCGTTGTGGGAAAGCATGGGCTTGTGGGCACCAGTGCCCATGAGCTGAATTACTAGTAAATAAGGTGTTGGTAATAAAATTGATAAATTACTGATAAATCCAATACCATCAATATTAGTACAATAGCTGTGGTTCCTCCAGAGTTGGTGATACCTTTTGATCAGTAAGATGCAGAAGCTGTGAGGAATTATAAAAATAAATTTAAAAAAGCCAAACCCAAAACACCAGCCAACAAAACATTTATTTGAATATTGTTTTTAAAAAGCCTTTAAGGTGAAGTTTTATTTTCTGTGGTTCCACTTGCTGGTATTAGTAAGTAATCTGAAAAGTAATTCACAGACTTTGGACTGACTGTAATAAAGAATATCCAGAAATTATTGAACATCATAAAACTAAGCTAGGAAAATTCAGTCTCTTGTCAGGGTTAGCTAATTACTGGGGGCTTATGAAGTTACAGACCTCACCTCAGTTTAAAGTTGGTTTGATAACAGACACTTGATTTCCCTTTTTTGTTTTACACGATCAAAATGTTTTCTCTACCTTTTAACACCTGCAGTGGATTTCACTGTCTTGTATGGAACTGATTAAGCTGCAGCAATAACAAGGCTGTGTTGAATGAACAGGATGGGATTGCAGTAATACTCCAGATTTGGTGCCCTTTGTTATTCTGTCTCCCCTTTTGCTGGGGAGGCTGCATATACTGTTTATGTCTCCTGTTGCTCACCATTAGTTTCATTCTTAGGAAAGTTCTGCCAGCTGAGCTGCTTTTTCCTAAATTAAGAACAATAATGCAACAGTTTTTCTACAAATAGCAGGGTTTTTTTTTTTAAGACTTACTAAGTTCTTGGGGAAAGTTTTGCATAGTGGTTGTTTTGTTGGTTTTTTGTTTTTCTCTTATCAGTATTTGTGCTTGCATCGTAATGATGAAAACGACCTTTTACTTTTCTTTTGCTCCCATTACAGCTGGTAACTTGGCATCCTCTTACATGCTGTTGTTTAATGTCTGTAGTCAAATATATGCAAAGTCTTCTGTATGTTGTGGGAAAGAAATGTCTATTTCCTGGTCCGCCTGTTACCCTCTCAGAGTAGAGGTCAAATTTCTTCACCTCTGCCAACTGGGAATAAATACTGTAGGAAGTATTTCACAGTAAAACCTGTGTTAGGGGCATTATCCATAATGCACGTATAACTGACTTTTGACCCAGGCAGTTCTGGTTTTTTAAATGCCTAAAGTAGGTTCTGTTCATTTGTAGGACCAACCTGTGTTTACTTCATACTATTTTTAGATCTGTTGGTTGTTAAAAGCGTGTGCTAAATTAACCCTTTCCTGCAGTGTCCTTTTCCATCACCAGGCTTCGTTCTCCTGCCATAACAGATTGTGCCACTTTCCCTCTAATTCAGCCAGTGCCCACAGATGTTTGTCTATGGCTGCGACATCCTACAAGAATTTTAACTTTTCTGTTGCTTTAGTTTCTTAAGAAAACTCAACTAAGAAGGAGATTTGTAATGATTTAGACTCAAAGATTATCTATCTTGAGTTCGCTCTGCTCTTGAGTATGGTTCAGGGGCCTGGGTGAGCTTACTTGGTGAGAAGGTAGTGAGTTGTTTCCAGTGAAATTATATCTGTTGCTTTCCAAGTCCCAATTAGGTCACGGCAGACCACTGTTAGGAGCGTTTTTCTTCTTCAGGAGCACTTTGAACATGTGAAAACAACAGTATTGATTGTTAGCAACCTGGTAGACGCTGCCATCGATTGGCAGCTCTTAATTGCTGGTCAGAAAACGCTCAAGGGTTTGGTGTCAAGAACAGCCCAACAGCAGTTGTTGTCTTACTGTTACTAGAATATTCACAATCTGAATGCAACATGACTTTGCTTTTAGTGTGTTGACACTATTTATTTTTCAGTAATATACTTACTGCAAATTCACATTGCAATATTTACATTTTATAATAATTTAATAATTTAAAGCAACAATTGAATAATCTTAGCGGCTGTGGCTCATCACAACAACCCCATGGAGAACTACAGGCCTGGGGAAGAGTGGCTGGAAAGCTGCCCAGCAGAAAAGGGCCTGGGAGTGTTAGTGAACANCTCGCTGACAGGAGGTTGTAGAGAGGTGGGTGTTGTCATCTTGTCCCAAGGGAATCATGGCAGGAGCAGAGGAAATGTTCTGAAGTTGCAGCAGGGGAGGTTCTGATTAGATCTTGGGAAGAATGACTTTACTAAAGGAGTGATCAGGCACTGGAACAGCCTGGCAGGGAGGTGATAGATTCACGGTCCCTGGAGGTATTTAAGAAAGGTGTAGATGTGACACTGCAGGACATGCTCTAGTGGCTGAGATTGTAGAGTGTGGTGGTTGTTGTTGAGGTGGGGTTTTTTTTAGTGTGGGTAGTTTTGAGGTTTTTTGGTTGGTTTTGTTTGTTTGTTTATGGTTGGACTCGATCTCAAGTGTCCCTTCCAACCATAAAGATTCTGTGAGAAAACTACTGGAGATCAGGGTTTGGCTCACAGTTCCTTTCCAGCCTTTCTCTAGAAGTAGAGGATTTTACCTGAGTTTTCTTCTTCAGCTGGCCAGACCAGCTGAAAACAGAGATGTTTCTGCCAGGTGGCCAGAAGATACTGGCTGAAGGTAAAGACACAGCACTGGTATTGAATTAAAGTATGCGAAGCTTTAAAATACCTGAGAGTCTGGTTTGTTTGTTTCCTGTGGCAAGGATGTGTAAAAAGGTCTGGTCATAAAATACTTAGAAACTGTAGAGTCGCTTAATATCACTTAAGTCATCTTTGTTGAAAGGCTGTTCCAAATCCACACCACTTCTGGTTCAGTGTGAGCTTGTGGACGGCAGCAAGAGACGAGGAGATGCTGGCAAGTTGCTGCATGTGCCATGGAAGTACCTGCAAGAGATCCCGGGCGGTGGTAGCACCATGGGTTAAGTAGGCAGTGCTGTTGGTGGAAAGGAACGTTACCCAGAACCTGAAAAAACTCGCCCTCTTATCTGCTGAGAGCATCTGTCCTCCTGCTGTCAAGGGGTGTGCAATTTTGGTGCAAGATGGGGTGAATCGGCCAATGCTCTCCCTTGCTCCAAGACTGTCCCTGCTGTCTCTGGTGCAAGGTGCTCACCTTGCTCTCCTTCCGCACCCTGGCTCTAGTCTCACTTGGCCAACTAGCCCCGTGGTAAGTTGCACAGCTTTCTGCTGGGAAGCTGGATCACAGGAGGAGACTTGATGGGTACTAACTGCCCAGCCAGGTAGGCAGTTCTACCTCTGTACAGCAGCAGTGGACAGTGGGATGGACTTAAGGGCTTCTGGAGCTTCAGCCTTTGTCCCACAGCACTCACTTCTGCTTTGGGATTTCCAAATAACAGCAATTGCAGGGTACAGAGTGTTCATGTCTGCCTGCCCGTGCTTGACCAGCCTTGATTTTCACAGGGGAGGCAGCACAAGCTCTTCCTGAGTGAATACTGTGTTGCTGAGATGACTTCACTGCTTCAGAACTACACTGCAGCTGTCCTGATCTGCCAATTGGAGCTATTAGACAATAACACTGTCTGTAATTACCTTAAGAACATTTCATATAAATGTTCCTAATAGAAAGAAAATCCGTCTTCTGAAGATCAGTATTAATTTGTTACTGTTATTCCCAAGCAATTTAAAAACTTAGGTTTTCTGGGAGCGTTACTTGATTGAGCACGGTAGAACAACAGGCCAACAATTCTTCAAAAGATATGGTCTGCTTATATAGAATGGCATGAGCCAGCAGAGAAAGCATGGAATACATTTCCTTTAAGTAATAAAAATGGATAAGTAAAGTGGGAAAACTTGTTAAAGCCTTAGAAAAAGATGATACGTGCATATGACGATCTTCAGTAGGGTAATCTGCAAGCTAGTATATGGGAGACAGCAATAAGAAACTAAGCGTGGCTGTCCATGTCCTGGCATTGATTTCTGCTCCTAGTTCTGTTGAAAGAATAATGAAAAATCTTGAGTGAGTCACTTAAATTTTTAGGAACAGGCAGTAATAAAAATGTGCCCCCTCTAATTTTTGGAATAGAGAGCACTGCAGACTTTAAATCACTGCAACTTTAGAAAAGTGGTTTCACTAGGAGAACTAAATTAAATTTTAGAAGGCTAAGTGCAGCCAACCCTGTGTGCCTTTATCTGTATGCTAATGAATTTTATTTTTATGAGGACTATGATTTCTTTTCTGTTTTTTTTGTGGGTTTCCAGTGCAGCTGGTGAATGATTCTGGAAGCCTGTGTGCTGGCTTGAGAACTAACCGAAAACTGCTAGTTACCTTGCATTTAAAGGAGGCAGAATATATGCATTAAATGTTACCATGTAAAATAAACCAACAAAACCCTGTATTTAAACGTAAAGTCTTGCTGCTTATTTACGACAAAAACTGTCCCTTTTGAGGGTTGCAAAGGATGCTCTGCAAACCTTTGTTTTAACACTTGCCATTTTTCTTCAGTCTTGGATAATTTGTATATGCAGCCTGTTGAGCCCTCAGTAGGAGCGGCCTATTTTTAACCTTCATTTGTTTATGCAAAACCAGTTGAAACACAGCATTAGTTTTAATCTTTTCTTCTTTTGTTTTGCACCGTGGCTCTCTTACCAGCCTGCTATTCTTTCGGGTTGCTAACAGGCCTGATTTATGAATCATCTGATAAAAGAGCCAGCTCCACTCCCAGAAATGTGCCTTAGGTAGAATTGTGTGCCAGTGAGTCAGCTCCAGGGCAGCGTTTTCAAAGGAACACTATATAAATTACACGGTATCCGTGTGGGGGTGGCTTAGTGTTATGAAAAATCTGCTCTCGAGCATGGTGCACACACATCCACACAGAGCTGAGTCAGCCCTCCTGAGTTAAATTGAGTGCTGGTCACGCTTCTGTTGTTTTAAGTGCATGGGCATGTGTGACACTTAAAAGAAAATCAGAAAGAACGTACGGTATCTTGGGGAGGAGATGAACAAGCCCCAAAGGCAGCACTTGGGAAGGGCAGAAAAGATGGGGACTTCTACGTTTGCCTGGATGCAGATCAGTTTTTTTTCTAACAGGGGTCTAATTATTTGGACTGTTTAGCTTTTAGTTACTTAGACACTTTGTTGTTGGGCAAGCCTGTATGCCTTATTTGCGCTAGAATGTCACTGTTGAGTTTGCCAAATTAGCGGCTTGGCTTTTAGTAGAAAGGAAGGTGATGGAAGTAGGAAAAAAAAACCAACAACCAAAACCCAAAGCATGGCCAACAGGCAGATACACCTACAAAGCTTTCTGGTGAAACTTCAGAAGTGTAAGTGGGGAAAAGTAGTGGTCCATTGGACTCTGGGTAGGAGGACACGGGTCAGTAATAAGCTCCAGTGACTTCTAACAGCAAGCTGCCATGTAAAACATAGTACTTTTAAAGTGAGAATCTGTCATATCCAGACCTGCTGAGAAAAAGAGTTGGTTTGCTTCATATCAACCGGGTATTCTTTATCGTCAATCAGTTCAAGAACACCTAAAATGATAGTGTACAATTAAGTTTAGGGTATCGTGGTNTTAGTTTTAATCTTTTCTTCTTTTGTTTTGCACCGTGGCTCTCTTACCAGCCTGCTATTCTTTCGGGTTGCTAACAGGCCTGATTTATGAATCATCTGATGAAAGAGCCAGCTCCACTCCCAGAAATGTGCCTTAGGTAGAATTGTGTGCCAGTGAGTCAGCTCCAGGGCAGCGTTTTCAAAGGAACACTATATAAATTACACGGTATCCGTGTGGGGGTGGCTTAGTGTTATGAAAAATCTGCTCTCGAGCATGGTGCACACACATCCACACAGAGCTGAGTCAGCCCTCCTGAGTTAAATTGAGTGCTGGTCACGCTTCTGTTGTTTTAAGTGCATGGGCATGTGTGACACTTAAAAGAAAATCAGAAAGAACGTACGGTATCTTGGGGAGGAGATGAACAAGCCCCAAAGGCAGCACTTGGGAAGGGCAGAAAAGATGGGGACTTCTACGTTTGCCTGGATGCAGATCAGTTTTTTTTCTAACAGGGGTCTAATTATTTGGACTGTTTAGCTTTTAGTTACTTAGACACTTTGTTGTTGGGCAAGCCTGTATGCCTTATTTGCGCTAGAATGTCACTGTTGAGTTTGCCAAATTAGCGGCTTGGCTTTTAGTAGAAAGGAAGGTGATGGAAGTAGGAAAAAAAAACCAACAACCAAAACCCAAAGCATGGCCAACAGGCAGATACACCTACAAAGCTTTCTGGTGAAACTTCAGAAGTGTAAGTGGGGAAAAGTAGTGGTCCATTGGACTCTGGGTAGGAGGACACGGGTCAGTAATAAGCTCCAGTGACTTCTAACAGCAAGCTGCCATGTAAAACATAGTACTTTTAAAGTGAGAATCTGTCATATCCAGACCTGCTGAGAAAAAGAGTTGGTTTGCTTCATATCAACCGGGTATTCTTTATCGTCAATCAGTTCAAGAACACCTAAAATGATAGTGTACAATTAAGTTTAGGGTATCGTGGTGTTTATTAAGTATTTTGGGCCTTACCATTTGTTTGGGCGAAACTCATTTTCTTCTGACATTTCAGGATATACAATTATAAACAGCATTTACTGAGAGCAAACCAAACAAAAGTGTTATGAAGGATGTACGAGTAGACAGTTATTGATTGGTAAAGGGAGTGCATGCCATCCTCAATATAACTCTTTGTGCAGTAGCATATATTATTTAATAGCACATATTCCATGATAGTTGTTCTTTAGGAAGCTACTAACACCTCTGTTCAAATTTTATTTAATTTTTTTTCTTTTTAATCATCTTTTATCTTCAAAAATCTTTTCTCAGAGCAAACAGTGCTGTGGAAGAACCCCTCAGTACCCTCTCCTGTGTCTAGTGGGAACCTGTGAGGTCAGGGTATGATTAGACCAAGCAGCAGGTAGTTTTTCATCAGATTTTGGTTTTGTTTTTGTTTTTTAATAAAGGGGTGGTTTGTTGCTACCCCCCTATTCCCTTCTTTCTCCCAGCTCTGGCACAAAGTTTCACTTATTTTCTGGTTTTGTTTTCTGTAGCTTAATGAAGTGAATCTATCCATTAAAGGATGAGCCAGTTCTGGTGCAAAGGAGGGAATAAGACTGTGCTGTCACAATTAGGTGGCAAAGAATTCGGGGGTAAAATCCATCCCTGTTAGTGGCAGCAAGCTGTTAGACTGGCTGTAAGACTCTGCTTATCTGACCTTCAAATCTTTCTGGATTTCTTTACCAAAGTGCACTTTTCATAGTGTCCAGATGATGTGCCTTTGCAAATGACCCTACAATTTGAAAACTATTTCCCCGGTAAAGGTACAGTTAGATACTTAACACTTCTGTATATTTTTGTGTTTGATATGTGGCTGGAAAACAAAATAATTTCTGTGGGAAAAAATGTAGCACAGATTTTTTACAGAACTGCCTTTTAAAATCATCAGTACGGTATCTGTGCATCAGAAAAAGGAGAATGACATTTCTAAGCAATGTCTAATTAAGTACCCATCTGTGTCTGTGAGCATCACAGCTTATTTTTCAGTGCTATGTTGTTCTCATTTAATAAGGAAGAAACTGGTCTTTCTCTAGCACCACCTCGACTTTACCTTCTCTAGTACTGAACTAGAAAAGTGAGTGGTAAGAAAGGGAGTTTTTCACTATAGTCTCTTCCTGTCTCTGTTCTATATGTTTCTCAAGCAAAACTAAATAAGTACATTTTTTTTTTTTTCTCTCTTTGAAAGAAGCCTTTCCTTGACATAGATATTCTCCCCTGAACTCTCTGTATTCTTCCCTGCAGCAAAGTCTCTTTGAGTCATGACAGGCTTTATGGTTTTTTTTTTTTTAATTTCCCCCCCCCCCCCCCCCCCCAAGATAAATACCAAGTTCTTCTTTATATACATACTAATACTTGGGCTGTTGACTTTTTAAATAGCCAGTTCAAGGGACTTGGAGAGCACAAACCTCATCAGGGTGAATATTTTTTCCACACGCACAGAAACACACATCAGTGTTGGTAAGATACACTTCTGTGAAGTTACCAGTCCCTGTTCTGCCTTATTACTGAAAGTATAATTCACTGATCCCTGTGTGAGGGGTCACACCAGCATGGTTTGAGTAGTTAAAGTAATATCCTGCTTAATAATAATAATAATAAAAAA
>VXBJ01005996.1:15445-29144 GCA_013400055.1 Nycticryphes semicollaris
AAATATAGGTGAAATGTGATTTTTTTTTTTTTTTAAATTTTATTTTTTTACTGGTGGAAAGGTGGGAAAGGCAAGTACAGGTGTTTTTATAGTCCCTGTGGGAGCTGTGAGGTAGGTGCTGTTCCCAAGTCAGACGTTTGTGGAAAAAAAAACCCCAGTCTCTGGTTCACTTTGGCTGCCCTTTAGCTTTGTACCAAGCTCTGTTCTTTGTGCACCCCAGGCTAAAAGGATGACAAGTGCAGGAACTGCTCTGCAGTTATTAGCATGAATATTTAAATACATTTCTTTTGGCCAGGTTAATACTCTTCTGGTTTGAGCAACCATTTTTTTCCTTGCATATACCTTTCAAAACTCTTAGAAAAGATATTTTTCTTTTTGGAGTGCATGGCCAGAGCAAAGCTGGGAGAATTGGAGTATCAGCTACAATACATAACCCACTGTGTATAAACTCTTAGCCAGTGACTTAATCATTCAATCTGTGTTTTTACTTACATACACAATAGAGGATTATTTGATAAATGTAGATTTGCAATGAAATATGTAGAAATACTGATTTTATTACGTTATGGGAATGTGTGTATGTCTCTTCACGTGTATTCATCATTTTGGGTTTTCTGATGCTGTGCTGCAGCCCTAGAAATAAACTGGTCCTTATGCAACATTCATTGCCTACACTAAATTACCATCTCCAGAAATTCTTTTAAGTTTCTTTCAAGAGATATTTACTCCGTGCAAGTACTGGCAAACATTTTTCTTTATACATGCGTTCCTACATTTTACAATATATGAGGGGGTTGGGTTTTTTTGGTTTGGGTTGGGGTTTGTTTGTTTTTTTTTCTTAGAAGTAAAATGCTGATTTTACTTGTTTCTTCTTCCTTTTCGTATTTAGGGACAAACCTAGGCTTGTGATCTCCATCTTTCTTGTGTTGCCTGATATTAACTACGTTTTCTTCACCGATGTCTCTCTCCCGTGAATATTTTCATAATTCCCTTGCACCATCCAGCATTTGATCCATTGGCCTGAAGGAATCATGAGCTCTATTCTAGTGTTCCTGAAAAATTAAGTTTCGAAGTGGGTTAGGGCAGACATGGCAACGTTGAGCTTTTCACAGCACCTTTTTAGGAGCAGGGAAGTAGCCTTATTTTGTGCTGCAGAGGGAGAGGGGGAAGCAGCATATAATTACATACATAGGATTACAGGCAGGAAACTGGAGAAGGATTGTTGAGGTACAGAAAAACCTCTCTGAACCATCCATGCTTTACTCTGACTGCTTAAGCACTAATGGCCCTTGCGTGTAGGAATGCGTTTTTAAAAAGCAGTAGATTAAATCTTAAGACTGCTTTTTCTTATCTATCTTCTTTTTATCTATCTTTTTTTGAAGTGCCATAAATTTATCATTTACTATACTCCTAAACCTATAAATGATTTGTTCCGTGCCATTTGTCTGTTAGCAAACGTGGTAATTGAAAGATCTTGAATCCTAAGTGAAAATTTAGTTGATATGGTAAATATTGATCTCTGAAACAAAACTTCACTGAAGGTGTTTCAGGTATTTTGGGGTTGATAGTGTGATAGTTACCAATCTGAGATTTTTTTTCTGTGTGTGTTTGTGCTTAAGTAATGCTATCTATTAAACTATAGGGTGAAGTAAAATCTAGGATACTGGTTGTGGGTGGATACTGTTACTTGCTTGCAGCCTGTACTATTTGATGCTGTTTTCCGGGCAGATCTGAGAGAAACTAGGTCAGCCTGTAGGTTCTCCCACAACCAGGACTTACACGGGAGACACTCAAGGAGCACTTGCACGGTATGAGATACGCCTAAAAAGTCTGTGTGTGACTCACCGGCGCGGTGGCTCTCTGCTGAGAGCAAATCTGTCTTACACATAGCCCGTGCCTCTTCAAAACCTTGCCTGTAGATGTCATGAACCCCGTGTCCTTGACAATTCAGTAGCATTTCATGGCGCTGCTTGTAAGTACATCGTCGTTACGTGACATCTGCTGGCAGAGCAGTTCCACTGGAAAAAGGAGGTTGTCTGTAGACGTGCTCTGTATCGTTTCTGCTCAAAGTGGCTGGATTTTTCCTCTGTCCTGTTGGTACCGTAAGCCTGCAGATTACCATAAAACCATTGCAATTTTATGAGCTTGAGGTTCTGTGCAACTGGAAGGAGATTTCTCATAGATAACGGAAACTGAACTGTTTGCCGGTCTGTGCAGGTGGATGACTACCAAGTCTGGGAATTTTCAGGCTGGCACGGTTCGTAAGGGCTAAAATTCTCCATTAAAATATGTTTCAAGTTCTAGGTAAAGAAGTTCAGCACATTGCTTATCATACATCGATCTAAATTTTAAAAAGTAAGAGTTCAGAATTTTTTTTGTAATTTTCTGATCTGTTTTGAATATTGTCGTGAGATGAATCAACATTTAATGTGGTTTCAACACCCACCTTCCATGGGTGCATAAAAAGAAGAATAGTTTCCTGGAACAGGTTGAGTTCACTAGGAGAAGAGTCAGGAAAGAAAACCGAGATGATACTGAACCACACTCCCCGCAATGGGAAGCGGCGAGTCGTTTAGGTAATGTTGGGAAGAGCAGGAGTGAGTGAGGTACTTGGGTAAAATTCTTCTTACTGTTCTGTTCTCTGCAGGCTGCTGTGTTGCTGAAGCCCATATCTAGTCCACCCAGTCTCCCAGACTGCGCGCTCCATGCTTTGAGACCAGGAGGACCTCGGTGTTCTGAAATGAAGATGGAGGCGGTGGGAAAAGCAGAAGAGCTTGTTGATTCAGAAGTTCCGCCAAAGACTTCTGAAAAGCAAGAGACTCCTCCCGATGAAGACGGGCCTATAGAACTGGAGACGCCAGCTCAGAAGGACAGCGTGGCCCCCGCAGCAGACCCTGCGGTGATCTCTTCCATGCCTTGCTTACTGATGGAACTGCGGCGAGACTCCTCGGAGTCCCAGCTGGCCTCCACAGAGAGCGACAAGCCAACGGGCGGCCGAGTTTACGAGAGTGACTCTTCTAATCACTGCATGCTTTCCCCTTCTTCCAGCGGGCACTTGGCTGACTCGGACACCTTGTCTTCCACAGAAGAGAATGAGCCCTGCCAAGCTGAGGCTGCTGTAGAGGGAGACCCGTCTGCGGTGTCCGGGACTGCGGTTGGGAGGAAATCCAGGCGATCCAGGTCCGAAAGCGAAACTTCCACAATGGCTGCCAAGAAAAACCGACAGTCTAGCGATAAGCAGAACGGCCGAGTTACCAAGGTAAAAGGCCACCGGAGCCAAAAGCACAAAGAAAGAATTCGGCTGTTGAGGCAGAAACGGGAGGCGGCTGCTCGCAAGAAGTACAACCTGCTGCAGGACAGCAGTACCAGTGATAGTGACCTGACATGTGACTCGAGCACAAGTTCATCATCAGATGCTGAAGAGGTTTCAGGGAGCAGCAAGACAATCACTGCAGAGATACCAGGTAGAGGATGTTTTTTAAACTGAACTGTAACGCGTCTGACATCGTTTCTCAGCTGTCATGCTAGAATTGATGAGTGGCACTTGAGAAAAGCCGGGAGAACTGCAGCTCTCTGTAAATTTGAAGACTGCAGTATATTAACAAGACATGGGAAAATTTCAGTACCTGTTCTGAGGTTTTAGTGTACTTTTGCACGCCAGCAAAGCGTAGAAAATGGGAAATTGGAGGAAGGACTACCTTTGAATTCTGGAATTTTCAGATCTTTTCCTTTGTAAGCCTACTCCTAGCAGTGCTTTCAGATCCCATTAGATGGCGATAGTCTAATCAATACATTCTTAAGATAAGTGGCCAGCTTTGCTTTTACACATTAAGACCACAGCTCAGCAGCTGTGTTAGAAATAAGGTCTCGTACCTCTTGCCCGTGTAAGACCCTCTTCACTATTGCACTTACGCTGTGCTTTCAGCTCTACATTTTGGTGCATGACAAACCTACTTCGCCTTATTGTAAATTCTTGCAAATAGCAGCTGGTCACCTATTTTAGGAAATAAATACGAGTGTTTTAACGCAGTTGCCCAAGCTGTATCCACACCTAAATTCCTAAACAATTTAGGCAAAGCTGTTACTCTTGTCCTGTGTCATAAGGATCTATAATTTCCATACTTCTAACTTTCTGACACATCTGTGTTAAGATAGGAGATTATAGGGGCCTTCTCATGATTTATTAGCAAAAGGAAGACAGAATTCTTCAGGTTTGTCTGCTGAGTCTTTGCGATATTATTTGGCCAAGTGCGTGGATAGGATTTTGTGTGAATTACTCTTGCAGCTTATATCATGGAACCGTCATCGTATGGCAATCCTGATATGGCAATCAAAAGTAAAATCACATAAACTTCTTGGCTTGCCAATTTTTACTGGATTTTACAGGCCTTTTTGCCTTTTGTACTGGAAGGTGGGTTTTTTTGGAGATAAATATCAGCTTACACAGGCAAGAACATTTAAAGGAAAACTGCAATAATTAGTCTTAAGTTGTTGATCTAATGTTTGCTAGATGAACTGTTGAAAAAAAAATGCAGCAGATTTTACAAATAACTGTGTTTTAACTGACTTGATTACGTTGAGTGATTCTGTCACCATGAGACCTGGTGTTTTTCCCACATAATGCTAGGAAGCAAGTTGTACAAAGGAAGTTAATGTTTATTATTACAAAGTCTCAGAAAGGCATAGTCCTCCGATCATTATTGCGTAGTAAACTTTTAATAGACATCTAAAATTATTTTTACCAATTTAGTAGTTAGCTAAACTTCTAGCTTTCACAGTTTTGGGTCTATTTACTGTATTTACACTTTGCTGGGGAATTAAAGCCTGTTGAAGAAGACTATTTCTCTGAGATTTGGGACAGATTCCTCCCCACCTATTAAAAAANTCCCCCCCACCTATTAAAAAAAAAAAAAAAGCACCAACCAAACCATGCAATGAATCCCTCAGGTTATTTGTTTTTTTTCTTAAGTCATAAAAGTATACTTTGTGATCCAGAAAAGCACCACATGGTATTTTCGGATCTGCCTAGATTTCTGACTTCCATTGCAGAGATCTGAAACCACTCTATGGTGCTTCTTCTGCATCACCAGGCTCTTCTGCGTTTGAGCTCTCGGTCTTAACCGCAAGATGCTTTAAAGTGAAAAGGTCCCATTGTAGTGCATGAAATAATTTGATTATTTAGTGATGATTACACAAAGGCCCGATTTTACCTGCAATGCAAGATGTGGGAGTGCAAAAACCATCCTGAGGATCAGTGACTTTTGTTCTTATTTCATAGTGTGTATCATCTGCTTGATACTAAATTCCATTTAAGACATCAAAAATTTTGGAATTAGCTGCATTGTCTACCTGCCACATTGTGGTTTTCCTTTAAATGGAAACGACTTTGGTTTGTGGGAAAGAGTCAATAAGCACAAGAGAAAANNNNATAAGCACAAGAGAAAAATACTCTCTATAGAGACCAGGACGAGGTTGGCTGAAAATTGCATCCTGCAGCTACTTGCGGGTTAATGAAGTGGTGTGGTCCGAACAGATGGGGTGGAGCGGTGAGAGTCTGAGCAGGACTCCCACCTCTCCCTCGCAGTGGTAGGTTCACATGCCATCTGTGATCCCTCTTCTCGGAACTGGCAAAGTGCTTAACTTAATTTTTTTTTTTTTTAATTTTTTTTAGTTTGGGTTTTTTTTTTTTAAATTGTACTGGAAAGCCATGTTAGTGCACTTAGCGTTACACTGTGAATATCCTGAAAATTTAGGGATTGAACACGTAGTTAGAAAATGATACAGGGTATCAGAAAGCATCAGTGGAAATTTGGGCCATGAGTGTCTTCTGCACCCAGTCAGAAGCTAAGAGAAAGCTTCGGCTTTAACTTCACACTCGAACCCGAGTGTCGATAAACTGCAGTGTCAGAAGGACATAAGCGTGAAAGAACATTTGCCTTCACTTGTGGCAAAGTTTGCCCACATCGATGCAAAAGAGTTTTACAGGTAGCCCGTGTTCCTTTAGTCTTACTGCATTGAGACCCTTCAGCTGTAATGTTGGTTACAACCTCCATGTAGCTTATTGCTTGGACTAATTTTTGGAATGGGTCCAGCGGGGGGTCTCAAAGGCGATCAAGAGGGCTGGAGTACCTCTCCTATGAAGACAGGCCATGAGAGTTGGGGGGTTTCAGCCTGGAGAAGAGAAGGCTCAGGGGAGATCTTGAAGCTCCTTCCCGTCCTGAAAAGGTCTCCAGGAAAGCTGGGGAGGGACTCTCTGTCAGGGTGTGTAGCAATAGGAAGAGCGGTAATGGTTTTAAATTGAAAGAGGGGAGATTTAGAGGAGATACTAGAAAGAAATTCTTTGCTGTGATGGTGGTGAGACACTGGTTGCCCAAAGAAGCTGTGGAAGCCACAACCCTGGAGGTGTTCAAGGCCAAGCTTTGATGGCTGGATAGTTTAAGGCTGGATGGGGCTTTGAGCAACCTGCTGTAGTGGGAGGTGTGCCTGTCCACAGCAGGGGGGTTGGAACTCGATGATCTTTCAGGTCCCTCCCAACTCTAACCATATGATTTTCAAATATCTACTGTCTGAAAAAATAGCTTTGCCAACAGAGATGCTCAAAAATTGTTAGTGACAGTTAAGGTGGCCGTGGTGTAAAAGGCTGGACTTGGCCTCTTCACCTTCTATTGACACAGGCAGTGTTACAGAACACAGTTCACTTGTGTGTGGTCTGAAAATTAAAAACAGTAGTCTTCCATCTTGTGTAACTAAACCTCTTCCATTTTAATAGGGCAGTTATGTTGGTTTTTTTTTTTTGTTTTTTCAAACCATCCACGTGACTGGGTCTGAAAGCAGTTTGGCTAAGTGAGTTAAGGTGAGGAAGATGTTCAGCAAAACACAAAATGATGCCATGAACATGTGTAGTGTTACTAGCTTCATTTTGTGTGCGCGCCCAGCTGCGCAACAGAGAGTCAGTTCTGTCTGCTGAACTCAAGTGTAATGTGGATTAAAATACTGTCAGGCTCGTTTTTCTTCCTCAAGAGTGACTGAAAAGTAAGGAGTTGAGGTCTTCCTGCCAATGCTTCAGTACAGATACTGAGAGCTCAGCGGGAGTGAGGTGCAATAGGTGTGGTGTTATTCTGAATGCACTGCAGGGTGGTAATTTGCACCTGAAAGTACAGGTTCATTCTAAACTTTAGGGGTGCTACTGGGAATCTTTTCACTGACCTGAGAAGTCATAATTCTGTGGTTTTTTTAATGCAGGGAATCCCACGACTCTTTAATTATTGCAGATGAGGAGCAATTTCTTTTAATGATTGAGCCTCTCTGTTGGCATGCAGGATTTTAACGTTTTTAAATCCCATTTAGCATCCATGGTGCAAAAGGATGGTCTTTGGGTCCTGAAATAGGTTCTGCAAGACTTGCTGATGCTGAAAGTTTTCCCTTTAAAACAATTTCAAATTTGACTGTGCAAATTAACTCTGAATGAAATTAGCATGTGAGCAAGTTTGAGATTTGGTTTCTATTTCTTTTTGTAAACACTTCCTTTGGGAGAAGGAAAGGGTTTTTGAAAATTAAAATATAATACGGAAATACTGGCATTTCACCACCATTGTGCTTTCTACAACTCAGAAGAAATATGAATTACAATTTGAAATAGGAGTGACTCAAGTTTTAGGATTGCAAAAATTCAGAAGTTTGCATATTAATCCTAAAAAATGTGTTGCAGCTCACATTTTGAAGAAAAGGGTTTTCAATACGCAGAAACTATACCAGATTACTTCCTTTTAAGAATTGTGCGTAGGCCTTGAATGAAGCATCTTGTAAGGGATGCCTTTGGTTGAAGTAACTCAGGGTGAGAATTAAAGAAGAACAAGGTAAAAGGAAAAAAAAATCCCAAAAACCAAACAAACAGAAACAATAAATGCAGAGCAGTAAGATACCCATTTGGAAATGTCAAGTAGCATAACAACAGAGAGGAATCCACCATTGCTAATTACAATGCCACACCTTAAATTGTTAGGTTAGTGGATTTCCTAAATTAAATAACTTTGGATTTGGTTGTTATTTAGATAGTACTTGACAGATCACATGAAGAGACAGCATGGGGTCATTTCTTAGGTGCCGTTTTACAGGAGGTATTGTCTTAAAAATAACATAGGAGTCTTGGCTTCTGACTCCTTCATGATTGTAAATTTCTTCACCTTTTAACTTGGTGTAACTTCAAAAGCTGGAAAGCTGTAAGTTTACAGATAGCAAAGGAGACAGTCAGATATTGTAATACAATAAATAAGCATTTAATGTAAAAAAAAAAAAAAATAAATGCACTTTTCAGCTTGATTTTTCTTCTTAACCCTGAAGGCCACCAAGAAAGAAAAGATTGATTAAGGCTTGTTACTAGAACTGCAAAGGAAGCATCTGAAGCATTGATTTGCTGCTACTGTAAATTGTAGATACACTATGAATTACGCCTTTTAAAAATAGTATTGCAGGGTAATCTATATTTCAATAGGTGGTCTCTTCAGGTTATTGAACAGTTTTGTCAACTTTGACCACGCTAGTTCGTTCTTAACTTTAAAAGCCCTAGCTGGCTTGTCTTGCACATCACCATCAATAGCTCTTATTTAAATTGCAATTAAAAACTTACTCTACATTACTTAAAGGTGTCTGACCCATGAGTCTGTGGAAATCGGAAAGACTGCCATTGGGTTACACGATCAGATAAGATCTGTAGCTAAAGACAAATAAACTGAATCATTGGATGCTCAATGCTTGGGAGGATATGAACATAAGAGATGTTCCTTTCAGGGAGGAAGAAGACACTGGATGTACAAAAGGAACCATATTTTAGAGAAAACAGTGCCCTTTCACTGAATTAGTTATATTGCAGTCAGAGGGATGTAACTTATTTGCTGTAAAGTAATTTATTTTGGAGCAGAGGGCCTGAATGCTGGATTTCCAGCTTGTCTGACAGGAAAACAGGTGGGAGAGAAGACTTGAGAAGTAGGGCTTTTAGTAGAAGGTTTTTTTGCCCCTGCTGGGTAGCATTGCTACTGCTCAGAAAGAAGAGAGTAAGACTAGGCTTCCCGTAGCTGTTACTGAAGGACCTAACGTATACCTCATTTAGATAGTACCTAAAAAGAATGTGTTGTTTAAGTAATACTGCAATTTAATGTACGCAGTGAAATCCCAATAAAGACTTAGTGCCTTACGTTTTTATTAGTAAATATTTGCTTAGGTCGTGCAATGATTTCTCTCGCTCTTAGGATATTGTCTGTTATTCTTAAGCCAGGGGGTCCCACGGGTTTCATGTTTACGTACCAAATCCTCGGGTAGTTTTTGTGTAGCTGCTTTGTGTGGTTTAACGTGATGCTTGTCTTGTCCCGGTACTACCGTAGGCGATGTTTGTGTGTTGGGAGAGTGTGCAACCATAGTTTGTTATTCCTCAAATGGGTACAGAGTCTCATTTTCTTGGGGTTTTATTGCTTCCTAGAGGGTCCCCCGAGTGAACACTAAAACTTAAGAACAGAGATACCACTGCCTTTTCTTATCCATAGAGTAAGGTGAGGATGATGGCATTCTCTTCTTGCTGCTAAAAAATCCTGAAAATCATGAAGCCAGTCATTTTAACCATCTTTTTTTTAGTGGGATTGGAGGAAGGAGAACAATTTCCTTCCAACTTAGCCCAGTCTGGTTTTTTTTCCCCTTGGCTAGAGGTAATGCTAGAAGTGCTGCCTGGCCGGTGACTGACGCAGTGGTAATTAGCGCAAGGCTGATTGACTTCCCGGTGATGTAGCTGCATCCCTCAGACCGAAGTGAGGGTGCTTACACCTCGTGTAGTAGCACAGCATTCACCTATCTCCTTGTGCCTGTGTCTTCATGTTGTCCCTTCCCTTCACGGGTATTCAGTCTGTTCCCCAAAACTAGGCCACGAGCTTTGGGCTTGGCTCCTTCAGATGCTGCAAATCTCTGTATCAGCCTTTATCTCTGTCACCTTGTGTACAATTTTGTCTGTGTTTAACAGTCTGTTATAAAAGGGTTCAAGTATGTAAGTAAAATGTGCTTAATTATTCAGGTTCATCAGTTACATGGTAGTATTTTGGATCACAGCCTCACAGAACTAAACGTGTTGTTGTGCAATGTTTTTGACACCTTCAGTTGAATTAAAAAAAGAGGAATTGCAAAGGAATTGGACTAATTGGGTTAATTTATTTAACAACAACAGCAACAAAAAAAGACCTTTGTGACAGAATTGTCTGAGAATTCTAGAATAAAAATGATCTCGAAGCCAAAATTCCTATTACAACGCCAGTGAGTGTAAAATGCCTGTTTTGGCAGTTATGTTGTTGGTTAATATTTGCCAGTTCCTCCCCCGTTGCCATGTCCGAGGGGCGCAATTAGAGAAGCTTTTTCTTGTTTTCCTGAGTTTAACGTGCCTTAATAAACAGTACTGTGTTCTTGCTTAACGATGTCTCATCAAATGGCCTCAATGTCTTTAAAGCTGGCTTCAGTCGTGCTGGGGGATCTGGAGGAGCGACCAGGGAAATTCCAGGATTNAAAACTCCGCTCTTTTGCTCTCTTGATGTTACTTTGGATTAATGCGAAAAACAAGGTTTGCTTTTCACTTCCTATATGTTTGCTTTGGGTTTTTCTGGGTTCTATTACCACGGTACCGTGTTTTTTAATTTATAGAGAATGTATGTGTCATTTAAAAAAAGACAAAACACCAACCCCACAGCGTACCCGTGTGCATGTGCCAGCACACACGTACAAACACCTTTAAGAGCGTGGGGGGGCTTTTCTTCGGCGAGCCTGGGAAAATATAACTTTAGGTGCCCCAAAATCAGTGGAGCCATGTTCGTTACGATAGGAGCATTCAGAGTATTCGTCCAGATGCTCTTTTTTTTTTTTGCATGTTAAAGCATTTATATAAGGAAATAAGTTTTATGTTTAAAGCCGTAAAGTACCCTAGAGAACCAGACTAGGTACAGACCCATAGCATTTCCTTAACTACCTGTTTACTCCCAAGTTTTGCAGCTTGAGCACGTCACAAGGTGTGACGTGTTTATTTTCTTCTTCCTCTTTAGGCAGAAGTAATAAATAAGCTTACCCTAACGATTTAGCTAAATATAACAAATGTGCACGACTGATTTTTATATTTATTTTTTTCCTGTCTCCCATTTAGTATTTCATTTTCTGTCCAGAGTTTTTATTATTAATGTCACTGCTGTGTTGCACATGGCATATTTATGGAAGCAGCTGTCATACACTGTGTGCACAAATACGCACATGTATACATAAATATATATATGTGTGTGTGTGTGTGCATGTGTTTGGTTTGGGTGGAAGTCATCTCCTCTAATTTTTGGTGTCTAGTTTGCCGTTCTGTGGGCCTTCTTCTGAGTCAAGGGGAAGAGATGAGCGCCTGCTGAGGGTACCTCCTGGCAGCGCCTTTCTCTTCCATTAGCCATCTAAACTTCCCCGATGGACAGTTTAGAGCAGGTAACTTTTTGGCCAAACCACCAACCCCCTCCAGTCCTTCAGGCTGGAATGAAAATAGTGGTGTCAGCCTGGAGATAAGCGGGGATGGAGAGGAAGGTTTGAGGGTCAGGGGGGCAAACGCTGTGGTGGCCTGAAGGTGTGGGTCGCTGGGTCAGCCAGCAAGAGCTGCTCCTGAACCACATTCACACCCCACTGACATTGTCATTTACTTGTTGACAGGGAATGCCAGTACATTAGTTTCTTTTAAATAGTACAATAACTATTGTGTGAATTTTTTTATACCGATAGTTATCCTGAATAGCCAGGCTTGAAACTGTGATGTTTAAAATAGTATTAATTTAAACTGTATATTAGAAATCTCTATTTAATTCTTACTATTATCATTACACATGGGGATTTTTCTGGCTCTATTAAGTCCTTTCTTCATGTGAAGTAACTTCTCTGTAGCTACCAAAAATGTATATTTATTATCTGTTAGAAATTGCTAAAAGTTTCTAATTCAAATCAGTTATAATAATGGAAATTGAAAGCCTTTGCATAGGTATAGTTTAAGTAAAGAGAACACTATAGGTCTCCTTTAGCTCTGTTATTTTGCATTTCAAACCACAGTCGCCTTTTTCCTTTTATTTTTTTTTCTTTTCTTTTTCCCCTAATTATTTTAGTGTAATTCCTTTTCTTCCTGTTGGAAATGATCACTGTCTTCTGTAGGTCTGGCTGTTTTTCCTCCCTGAAGTCAGTGGGAGTTTTTTCCATCAATTTATATGGAGGTTTAGATCAAGCCTGTAACAGGAACTCAAGAAATGCTCTTTGTTATCAGTATAACACTAACACTGGTGTTTTAACATTATACCTGGCTCAGACTTACTTTTTTTTTTGAAGAATGTGATGCCTTCATTAGAAAAAAATAAAAGGGAGGGGATGGGTGGGTTAGAGAGCTGTGTTATTTTCAGAGTAATTGTTTGAAAGACTATGCAGGAGATAATTTTTAACTGGTGGAATAAATTCCTTACAGATCACCTTCATGCATAATTTTGNTATTTTAAAGCATGACAACTCTCCCCATGCATGCAGAAACAGCTTTTTGCAGTGACTGGTTTCTTTTACTGTGTACGAGTCACTTAATTCAGTATGTCTGTAAGCATGCCCTTAAACTTTTCTGTAAAACAGTATATATGTGGAGCAATTAGGTATTTCGAAACAAATTGTGTAAGGAGATCAGTTGAACTTACTTATCTCTCAGACTGAAACAGAGGTTTACGTACTGATCTCATACATGAATGAAAACTGTTAGGGATGTAGCCAGTGAAGTTTCTGCCAGCTGTCCATGTCTTCATTAGGTCATCTCTTAAAAATGAAATTTTTCGCTGTATTAATAGATTTGTAAAAATCAGATTTGGTTACTAGAGGCAAAAATGAAAAGCTGTCACACGTGTTTATCCATTTACGTTAATGGTGGGGTTTTTTTCAACGCAAGTTGCTGTGAAATGTGAAAGAACAAGCAGAGGATTATAGCAGTTGAGCGTACAGATGTTAAAGCTGTACTCTTTCCAGGATAAAATTATTCCAAGGCACCCAGAAGGCTGAGGGAATAGTTCATATTAGGTATAATTTTAACCTAGTTTCCCCACCAAAGCTACCTAGTGTTAAGAACACCTCTGCCAAACCAATGATTGTAGATGGTTTTGTAAATGGGGAATATTATTTTGTTGGGTTGCTCTTTTCGCTTGCCTCAAAACCGGAGCCAGATCTTCAGCTGACGTAAATCAGCTCCTTTGAAATTCACTGATTTACACAGTGGAATGAGTACCTGGTCCACGAGCTTGTTTCTCCGTTCCTGGACCCGAGAGGGGAACCCCCACCTCCCTGTTGTTCAGGTGTAGTGTTGATGTAGTCTGTCCACCCCGTGAAGGGCAATTAAACAGGAGCATCTCTCTTCTTGCTTTGATTTGTGAACTTGTAAGATGCAGAGCACTGAAGAAACCAACCCTCAGATACCAGTACTAGTGCTGAGTCTGCGTTGTAAAAGCTGTGTGTTCACAGCCTCTGGCATTTCTGTGAGAAAACAGATTCCTAAGACAGAATTTCAGGGGTTTTTTATTGGTGTGGTTTTTGTTTGGTTGGGGTTTTTTTGTCTTGTTTTGTTTTTTGTCCTGGAAATGTTTTTGCTGTATTACACGGCTGCAGTGAAGTTTGTCGTGATTTCGATTATAAGCTCTTA
>VXBJ01006003.1:0-65555 GCA_013400055.1 Nycticryphes semicollaris
TATATATATGATTTGGAGGGGAGGAGAAGCGAATTTTAGTGAAGAATTGGGAATATTACTGTATACTGCAATGCTGGTATATTTTTTTTATACAAAGAGCTTGATAGTTTCATTTGAACAGCGACGGACAGATGTTGAATAATTCTAAATTGCCAATACCTTAATTTTGTAAAATTGATACTGCATCTTATAGCTATTCCCTAGCTAACAGTAGCAGAAATAAAACTGCATGTGAAAATCCCAGATGAGAAAACCTGTAATACATGTATTCCCCTTGAAGTCTTCATGTTAGCAAGGAGGCTGTTGCTAAAAATACTCAGATTTTCTTTATTTATACGGCATGACTAGATGGGAGTGATAGTTGTGTCCAACTATGTTCTCTATATAAGTGCTACAGCTTGCTGAAATATTTGGTATCTTAGTGAACAGGGTGTCATTCTAAGGTAGTTCAAAGGGCAAGCAGCTGGTGAAATTTCAGTTTCACCGTGACTTCTCTGTTTCTGAAAAACTCTACTTCTTATGCTCATTAGTGGATTGTGCTGGTAGATATGTCTCCTTGTTCTTCATATCATCCCTTCTGGAAATAAATACCACTGCTGTGCTGCTTTTCTTAATCATAATCATAATACTAGAATGGTTTGGGTTGGAAGGGACCTTAAAAGATCATCAAGTTCCAACCCCCCTGCCATGGGCAGGGACACCTCCCACTAGACCAGGTTGCTCAAAGCCCCGTCCAGCCTGGCCTTGAACACCTCCAGGGATGGGGCATCCACAGCTTCCCTGGGCAACCTGTTCCAGTGTCTCACCACCCTCACACAATACTTTGTTTGGGTTTGCTGCTTTTGCAGAATATACTTTTCTGCCCAGCCCAATAATTTGCTCCTAAAGAATACTCTTGAAACTGCCCAGGTAAAACATCACTGAATGCAGGTTTCGGAATCTTGTGTACCTGGATATGTTGGTGGGAAATAGATATTGAAACAACTGGTTATCTGAAACTTGGGGAGGGGGTTTGCTTTATGCCTGGAATCTGGAACTTGGAGATGGCCTAATGATATGGTATTAGACATAATGGGCATTTAAAAGCAACACCTTTTATTCAGAGCTAATATTTACAATCTTAACAGATTCCTGTTAACTAAGACTTTTTTTTGTTGTAGAACAAGGAAATTTTAGTTTTTCTGACAAAAGCTTGCTCAGAAGGTACTCATCACTGTTTTCATTAGGGTATCTCACTGTATGTTTTGAGTATCTTACTCATTTTGTCTAGATAAAGCTAACGTGAATCTAAAATTTAAATAGCTCTATTACTTTTGACATCCTTTCTACGAAGAAATGTTTCTTGATTATTGGCCAGAAATGTGCCTGGAGGCTTCATCAGGACTCCAATACAGCTTCTTTCTGAACTGAACTTTGTCTATGTATCGGATCTGGGGGAAACTGTAGAAGTTTTTCTGATCTTACTCATTTACAGTTTACTGTGGTCTACCCTCTCTCCTTCTGACCCTCAGAGTCAATAATAGAAAGAAAACAAATTTGCCTTTGAGAGAGATAAATGTAAAACTAAAAGAGCGTATAAAAGGGCTTTGATTTTTGAGACTTATGGTAGAAGTATACTATTTTGACAAAATCTTATTTTAATGAACTTTATCATTCTGCAGGCATTGCCAAGACTTCTTGGTAAGATGGCAGGCATACAGAATGTGTATATTGTATTGAATGACATTGCACTTTGACAAAGTGAGGGAATACTGAAGAATGGGAAGTCACTAAGGAACTGAGCAGTTTCAGAAATAGATACCAGCTGTAGAAGAAATTTTATCACAGGAGAGGAAAAACACCTGACAATACTTCCCTGTTTAAGAAACAAGTTAAAGTATCAGGTGTGACACAGGGAGGGGAGTTCCCATCTTGCCATACAAACATGTTTATGCTTGTAAATAATCTCACTACATTTCAGTGCTGTTACAGCTAATCTCTGGTGACCTGTGAATAACTGTGAACAATTCCTGAAATGTTTTCTGTGTACAGGAGGCTTAAAATTAATATTTGATAGTCAATTACAGGGCAATTAGTTGGCTGAACAGACACATAATGGGATACCAGTATGATCAATGACAGCATAGAGATAAATATCCTGGTCAATTTTTTACAGATTAGTTTTTCATGCCATACATCTTCAGTACTAGAGGTACCATTAGATCTGATCTGTTTGGTTAAGGAAAAGCTTTGAAGCCTTTTCTCATTTCACTGGTAACACAGGAACTGTGAGACTTTAACAGAAATGATGTCCTAATGAAACATTATTACCATTTTTCTTAGTTTTTTCAAGATGTCCCTAATCCTAGATACTGAAGTTGAATAAATTCAGTGAAGCACTATGTTCTTGATGATTATTGGTTGTGTTCAAATTACTATTTGTTTGATTGCTTAGAAAAAGCAGAGGGAGCTGGCCAAGATGAGAAGGTGTCTAAGACCAGAGGAGCTGACGAATCAGTTGAACCAAATAGACCTAAACATGCAACACGAACAGTTAGAAGAGAGCTTCCAACAACTTGTTTCAGATTACCGAAGAGTCCTAGAACGACTTGCACAAGCGTGAGGATTCTGCCTGTACAGGAAACTGGCAAATTTCTATACAGTGTTGCAAAGCACATCCTTAATTGCCACTTAACTGCAAAAAATCTCATGTGACGTTTTAATCACATTAAAGGTGACTTGTGTTTCTGTGCATTTTGAATATTTTCTATTTTTGTGTTGTAGATTTTTGAATGTTGTACTTTGGGTTTGGGGGCACTTGTTGCTGAAATAAACAATGTAGATTCTCAGATACAGTATCGTTGCAGTTTTATGAATTTTCTCTTAACCCTCTGGTTTGTCTCAAGATAGATACCTCAATAGCAAGTTAATACATAAAATTAAGCAATATAAATATACATAGCAATATAAATATTGTATCTCTTGAATTTTCCCTAACTTGATCCTCCTGAGGCTGTTTTATTTGGATCCTGTTGTAGAGTGTTTATTGTCCTATGAGCAGGCTAAAGGCTGGTTCTGTGCTCAGGAGGGATACCAGCCATGCCACAGGCTCTTTACCCTTTCTTCCAAGTGGATCCTGCACCCATAAGCCATCTGACCCATTCTGCTTAAGCCGCTAAAGGGCCTTGAGCGTATTCTTTTTCAAAACCCCAAATTTGTGGGTTCACAATTTCAGGGAAGTACCTGACAGTTGGGGAAACAGCCCAGACTTTAAGGACTCCAAAAGCCCTTCAAGTTTATTCTGCTATCCATTACTACTCTGACTTGAGGTCCTCCTGTCTCCTCCTTCCAAGGAATAAGCTGTGGTATCTTTTCTTGTAGTTCAGACCTTAAAACTGATTTGTCTTGGCCTGTAATCAAGAGGACTTAATCTGAATAAGGTCATTGAAATTTATTGACCATGTTTCATTGTCCTAATGGGATTCAGGTCCAACTTTCAAAACTGGAGTTTGTTGACTGACAGTATTCTCTGCTTTGTATCAGATGGTAGTAGTGAAAGTGTAATGTTTTCCAAATGTTTAAAACCTGTGGGTTTTTTTTTCTATGAAATTCTTTTTAGAATCTTTAATTCTCCTGGCTAGGATATCTTGTCTGTATGGTAAGTTATTCATCTACTGTAGTATCCAAATCTATTATTCTCGTTAATAGCTTTTAAAAGACCTCCCCTGACTGTAATAGCCTGAAGGTATGTTGTGGGATCTGGGGGGCTAGGGTGGGTTGTGGGATTGGTTTTTTGTTTTTTTTTTTTTGGTTGGTTGGGTATGGTTTCTTACTGAACTCATTCAGGTGTTGGCAGTAAGCCAGACTAGGGGAAATCTGAACTGAAGAACTGTGCTTAAATTTGGCTTCTGCATAGAGGTTCAAGATAGTTCTTGTGCTTCAAGTCTAGACTAACACTGCCTGAGCTTTTCCATTACCAAGGCTGAAGCCACTCATGAAGAAGCTCAGGCCTTTTTTTAGAAGCCGTAGGACTCAAGGGAAAACAGTTCCCAATGGGCTGCTTGCCCACTTAAAGAGGTTGAACATTGTTTCTTCTTCGTAAGTAATTTTTCTTGGGGCGGGGGAGCATGAAAAGGCGGGGGAATCTGGCGTATCTGTTCCTTTCATCCTCCTAGTGCCTGATGTGGGAAGGGAAAGGAGACTAGTCTGCCATCACCCCACGGTTATGTGGATGTCTCAAAAGGGGTGAGGAATGTCATGAAAATGCAGGCTTGATGCTAGAAGTAGACATGGTTGTCATATTCAACTGATGGTGCAAGATGGATACAAAAAGGACAAAATAGCTTTTCTTAAATAGTGAAACTTTTCTCACACAGTGATTTGGGTAAATTAATGTTCTTATAACCTATTAGAATTTCTTTTTTTTTTTTTTGTTCATTTTTACGTTGACACTGTTGAAAGAGGTGAGCTAGTGCCTCCAGCTCCCTTAGTGGTGAAGGTACAGTCTTAGCTGAGCATGGTTTCTCATTCCAGTATGGTCTGGAAATATGTTCTAAGCTGTCAGGATGTGCCTGTGGACAGCAAACATATGACCTGGTTTATAGCAACTATTTTGTTACTAATTCTTGGCAGCAAAGATGGGAATAAACAGGCTCTTAGAAATGTAGAAGCTTTGAATCCTGCAATCCTGCAGCAGATTACAGCTTCTGCCAGGAAAGACCATGTAAGTACTCGCTAATCCATTACAGTTAATTAAGCCAATTAGCTGAAACAAACTTCATCAGCACATTAAACTAGCCTTGCTGATTTTGCCTGAAGTGGTCTAAGAAGTGTCTGGACTATCCCTTGGCAGAAAGAGACAACAATCTCTTGGGTAACAGCTAGAAAAAAAAGGGATGGTTCTCCTGATGCTACTGCTTGGGGAGCTTATGCTGGTTTAGTTTGGGCTTTTGGGGCACATATGTTCAAATTAACATTTTACAGCCTAAGCATTAGTGGTGAAGTTAGCTAAACACTTTAGTTTCAGTGGATGCTACTAGACAAATTCCTTGCCTTCTCACTTGCCAGTCTGGATGTTTTGTTCCATGGTTTTCAGCAGAATAATTAATTTCACCTGCAAGCGGGCTGCAGGATTCTGGTCTCTGAAGTACACACAGCAGCAAATCCAGCCGTTTAGTGAGTCGTATTTATGATATAAGACATCTAATACTGTTTATAAAAGTTAAGTTTTGTGTACCTCCTGTTTATGTTCCTGTATGGATGTAATTAAGAACCACCTCCTATATTTAAACAAATACTTCTCAGTGTAGTACAGAAAACTAGTATTGCCTGAGCCTTGCGCACTGGGAGAGGACCTGTGGACTAGTAACTGCTGGCTGTGTAGAGTTGCGATTAGATACTGGGGGGGATCCCATTTGTGAGCTGACAAATGAACGCTGAGGCTGAGCAGCTACTTTTCCTCTCTAGATGTTAGCAGTGTAGGAATGGGATAGCTGAAGCTCTCCTATTCTGGGCACAGTATGACACTAAAGTAACCCTGGCTAAGAAGTGCTTTTGTTCAAACATAATCTGTTATCCTTGGTTTCTTATCTTAAACTGCTCTTGTTCTTCTGAGCTGCTACATAGTACCAGGAACATAGAGCAAACACTAATAATAGGATTACATATTTTAGTTTATGACTCTTTTGCTGCATTTTGATTAAATCCAGATTATTCAGTCACTTCACTGGAACATCAAGTGAAACTTTGTACAACGTACTGATACAGCATTTAAGAGTTTTGTGTGTTTGAATATTGTTTTCAGATTGCACATAACATTTGGAAGTATAGTAAAGTTTTTCATTGTAGACTGCTGGCATCAGGCTGCTGCTTTGCCCTTCCCTCATTTACAAATCCAGTCACAGCAACAGTGAATCTACTTCAAGAAAACTCAGCGGAGTACCTAAAATGGTGAATCGAGCTCAACTGGTAGAGACAAATTTTCTTTCCATGCAGAGCTATTGTCAATGGCACTAATCCAAGATTTTGTCTGAGGAGGTGAATCAAGCTCTGAAAAATGTTTATGTTTAGGAACCTGGGTCAAACTCTCTTCCCTTTCATGTATTTCAAAACATAAAAGTTACCTACTGCAGATACTGTAGAACTACTTCTGGCTCAACAACTAATAACCTGAAGAAATAAAACAGAATACCAATAGTTCCCGAACTGAACAGGCAAGCTCCCTGAAGCTGCAGGGTTTGAAGGACACTTTAACTGCTGTAGTAGGGGGAATAAAGGTCTGTGTAGCTGCAGCAGTGTCTTGGGCAGTAAACGTCCCTGCCTCCTATGAGCAAGCACACAGAGCTGCCATGTGGCAGCTTCGGCAATTCAGGACTGACCTATTGTCTCTCCCCGCGATGTCGGCAGGGGGGCAAGCAGCCCACAATGTCTATATGAAGGATTTACGTCTGCTTATATAGATCATTTTTTCAATTCCTTTTTGTCTCTCACTGAGATTTTGTTGCTCTTTATGTTTTTCCTTTATCATATTGTACCCCTGTCAGACACTAGGCTTGAAAATCTTATGTTGCATATTTTGCCATTTTACCTTTTCTCCCAGTGTCAGTTCTGACCTGATTTCACCAGTATCAAACTGTTGTATTTGTAAGTCTATGGCCTAAAAGCTTGGAATCTCAGCTTTCAGACTGAAAAATATTATTCTCTAATGCTACTGCTTTGTGAAGCATTGCTTGCTAGGGTAATTTGGACTTGAAGTTGACAAAAAGACAGCATGGTAAAATATTAAAATGTATATCTGATAAGCAAGTATGTGTTGCAAATACTTCCGTTGTCTCAAAAAAAATCAACTTAAAATCATGGGGAACGTGGTGGGGTTTTTTTTTCCCCCCCCTCACGCCATCAGTGTTTCTAGCCATTTTACACTGCTAGTTCCTTCTCCAATGATCAGAAAGATTTTGACTGAACCCCAAGTTCTACCTATTAAAACATTTCATTTACAGAATGCTATTAGCCACACCAGTGACAGTATTTGGAATTGGGAGGCTAGAAATTTAGTGCAACCCGTGAAAAAGGAGGGCTATTACACAAAGCGATACAAGTAGATGCAAGCTCTGCTCAGGCAGGGCACTCTGTCTGCCATCATACTGGCATATAACTGTGGAAGGAAAATTGTAGGAGTGGGCTTCCCTCCCTAGCACTCAAATCCTTTTTACAATGTAAAAAGAAAAATAATGCAAATGCCAGATTCTACCCAAAACTTCTCTTTCAAATACATGTTTACTGGGTTCTTTGTTCCTTATGCTAAAGCCTCCAGTAACGGGCATCGCAAAAAAACAAGACTACACAGTCTTGAGTATCTGAGCTTCCTTTTAGATTTATAATGGTACAAGCTAGTGTAAAAAGGATCATGAACCTAATAAGTTCCAGATTTTCATGTTCACCATATTTTTAATTCTCCAGACTAGAGAAGGAAAAAGAAAAGGGGGAAAAAATGTTCCCCTTCATCTCTTCAAAGCTCTTTTCAGATATAAGGCTCCCATCCAAAATTGAAGTAGTCTCAGGTAATGACGTGAAGAAGACAAAGCCTTGGGAAGAGCATTTCCCAATTCCCTCTTTGCAGACCTATAGAGATCTATACAGCAGGAGCAGTGCTGTGTGCTGTTATTTTTTCCCCCGAGAGTAGCACTAGCTTCTTTAGGAAATAAAGAAAACATAAAAATGTAATGCTGTAAACATTCTGCATAGAGGAGGTGTGTGCTCCATTTGCAGCTGTTGCACAGTTTGAGTTGAGAATAAAACATAAAGGAAATCTAGATCAATGGGAAGTGCTTGACACCCCCTTTTTTGTTTGTACATGCTATGGCAATAAGGGAGGTATTCCATGTTCAATAGCTGCTATTTTTAAGATGTTCATCTTTCTTCCAGTTGAGCCCTCCTCAGGAGCTGTATGGGGTGTTCGTGTTTTTAAAACTTTCAGTTTCATGGAAAAGATAAAATTTGTGTCCAGAATTAATTTAATAAGACAGGGACCATAAAAATGTCATTTTTCTTTCCCTAGAACTGTGATGTAACAGTTGTGCACAGCTTTGTCTGATTACATATATATTTTGTATCACTGATGTTGGAGGTTTTTTGTTTTTGTAAGCTCAGGACTCCAGACTGTCTCATGGTGGATCAGATGGCACCAGTGCTGAAAAAAGGCCACCCATTTGTAATTACAGAAGGACTCAAACAGCACAAGCCTTAGCAGCAAAAAATGCTGCAGAACTAAAGCACCTTTTGAGACAACCTTATATAGGAAAGTCTAAGCCTAACCCCGGAAGAGTCCAGCTGCTATCCTTAAGCTAGATGCATATTTCTATATTGTTCTATGTAAGATTTCACGTATGCATACGTATAGATATAACTCAGTTGTTTTATTGACTGTTACAGACTGCTATCAAACTGGCACGTAAAAGCCCAGCTTTATGTCTTCCGTAGCACATCTTTTGCTTATTTTATTATCAGCCTGACCAGCCTTGGGAGGAAATAAAGTTGAGACTCTGCATTTAGAACATGCAGACTCTGACAGCGCAGAGGTAGTTCTGCGTGAGATGGGACGTGAAAGACTGTCCTTGAAGAATGTGACACACAGAAGCCTTCAAAGAGCCTGGGCTGAAAGTGATTTCTCCAAAGCTGCCTTTCAACCTGGAGCTCAGGAGAACTGGAGACATCACTGTCCAGTTTAAATGTTTCAGAGGATTTGCCAAATGTAAACAGAACACAATTATACACAGGAGGGAGAAGTAGAGTATTTTCCTTTGGAGACAGAACTTGAACATGGCAAAGTATGATTTTTCAGGTTTGCTGTATTAGAATATGGTGTATCTCCCCTTTTCTGAGATATTCATCCCCATTCTACTGGTATATTATTCCTAAAAAAACTGTATCTGACATTTACAGTTCTTAGTAAAAGGAGAAAACCTGCATCTAAGCATAAATTAGAGACTACTGAATAATGACTGTTGTTAGGCTTAAGATTCATCCAGAGAACAAATTGCACAGTTGTTCTCTTGGAATGTAATCGATTGTAATTTGATCGATCCCCTCTGGGTTTCCGTATGCAAAAGGAATCAGTCCGGTCTCACCGCTAGCGCATTCCTACAAGTATAGTGAAATAACCCGACACTTAAGGACAAGGTAATTACAAAGGTGGTAGCAGCATCACTAGAGTTGTCTCCAGTTCCTGCACTTTGTTATGCCATCAGCCAGTTTTTAGGCTGTTATAACAGGGAATTTTGGTCTCATGGCTACAGACAAAAGCCAAGCGTTCGCTTCATTTTCTCTAACAACAGCCTCATTCCACTGAGTAGGAAATACTTATTGACTGATGTAAGAAAGGTGAGACTACCTTAGAGCACTCCGTTTCTTTCCTTTTGTGACAGTTCAGGAAGAGATGGCAAATTACTCATCAGACATGGCTACTTCCATGGGAAGCGTGCTGTGCTGTTCTCTTCAGGCACACACACAAGCAGCCCCACTCCAGCACGCATGGATACTTATGCCAAGCAGCAATAACAGGCAGCTGCTCTGTACCCGGCTGTCACAGAACCAAGGGTTGGGTGTCTGCACTCTTAAAGCCTTGCCAGGATAGAAAATAAGATAAAATGATGCCTGATGAGAATAAAACTCCTGAAAGGACGTACCATGTTACAGAAACGTGGAATGAGGTGACGACACACGCAGTTCTGCCCTGCCAGTGCAACGTGTGCGTGCCTCTCACCAATGCGTAGTGAGCAATGATGCTCACGGCCTGTAACCGGGCACCTCAGCAACGCTGTTTCTTCATTTATTCCTCACTCTATTTTTCTTCTGTTAAAATCCTGTAATTCTCCCCTCACTGAATAACGATGATGAAAGGTGTCAGTTGGTGCAGAATGTGGTAATAAAAGTGGACTGTTTTATTTTTTTGGAGGCAGTGCAAAGTATTGTATTGATCTTTAAACTACGCTGTGGTCTGGCTATAAGCTATAGGATAGGCTGTGACAGCTGATGTCCCGTTGCTAGCCATGTCTGCATAGGACCACCGAGATGATCACAGCTCATTTGTTTGATCAGAGAACTCTTGGAATTTGCTCTGTAAAGGCAGAAATACACTGCAGCTTTTAAGTTCGTACATTTTGGGGGCTTTTTGCAGAGTACAGGAGGGTAAATAACATCAGCTATTCCCATAGGCTATGAGACTATTCTTGTTAAATTGTAAAATTTGCACATGTGAAGTTAAAAGCTACTACTAGCTATATCAGAAGATAAATAAATCTGGAAAAAAAACATTTGAGTTTTCAGGGTTTATCTTTCAGATTCTGCATAGGCCTTTACAACAAATGTTATAACAAAAAAAAAACATACTTCACAGAGTAGTTCATCTTTTTATTCACAAAAGTACAAAAAGGACTTTTTTATTTAAGAAAAGGTGCGGGGGGAGTAATTATGAGGCAGCTCCAGCACTCATGGAATAGTATGGTGTCAAGTCCCGCCTTGGGAAGTGCTGTCTCTCTGCCATGTCTCTGGTGCAAAGAGTGGAGTCTCCAAGCCTGCTAGGCACATAGAGCTAAGCACGACAGAGACTATACAGAAGGGACCTTCAGGGGAGCAACAACCTGAAAGTCCCCCAACATCACATCTACCGCAGGGCAGGCGGAGGCTGCCAGGGACGGCAGCGAGGATCAGCACCGACATTTGAGGGCTGTCATCTGCAAATCCCGCGGCAAGGCCCGCCGCGCACCACGCCGACCGCCTCGCCACCCCGCTCAAACCCACGCAGCCGTCCGCCGGGGAAAGGCGGGAAGGGGGCGCTCCCGCCCCGCCGCCACAGCCACGGCCGAGGAGCTGCCAGGCCCCGCGCCCTGCCAGAACTGCGAGGCAGCGAGGGAGGCACCCGCGCAGAAGTGACGGCCGCCGCCCGGCTCAGGCAGAGTTGCCGGAACGGTGCTGGAGGACAGCCTTGTCACCGACCTGACCGAGACCCGCCGACGGATCGGTGACTTACCTCAAGCGGCGCGCGCAACCCCGCCGGGAGGCACCCCCGCGGCCACGTGACTTCGGCTCACATGGGCAAGATGGCGGCGCCCAGAGCTGTCAACGTGCTGCGGAGCGGAGGTGAGCGCGCGCCGTCGCCGCCGCCGTGGGGGGCGGGGTGGGGAAGAAGGAAGAGGGGAGGTGAGGTCTCGGCGCGGCGCTTTTCTCTCCTCCTGCCTTTCCTGCCCTGCCGCCCGCCGCCGAGCTGGGGCCCCGCCTGCATAAGCCGAGGAGCAAAAGCGGCGAGACCCCTCGGCCAGTGGGAGTGCCCGTGACGGGGGAAGGTGTCCCGGGGCACCGGGACCTGGGCAGCCGCAGCACGCTCCCGCCACGGTCCGGTCCGATCGGTGCCGTAACGGCTGCTTGCTCCTTTGGCGCTGCGCTGGAGTTTGAGGCAGCCCGGGCCTCCTCAGGTCCCCTCACCGGGCGGACACCAGTTGGCTCCTGCGGCCTGCGCAGTGGTGGACAGTACGGGTAGGCTGCAGGGGCGTTTTGCTGTGATAGTTTTTGCGGTTAGAATTTAAGCGTTTGACAGAAGTAATGTGGCAGAAGTACATGTGCTTCTACCAATCCATTCAACCCCAGAACTTGGTTTGTGTTGGCGCTTCAGTGTGTGTCAGGGCTTCACAGGCCCCCTCGTCCCTCACAGGCCCACACAGCACCTTCTCTACCACATAACCTCTCACAAGTGAATCACTCCCTCAGTCCATGACTTATTAGTACGTAAGAACAATTCTGCAAGATGCTGTACTTAGCTGAAAAATGTGCTGCCTTATTGGCATAACGTTACTTACCTCTCATCCCTTTCTTCTCAGTATTTTACTGACTTGTGTTAAATTGGATGGGAAGCTCTTGGGGCTTACCGTTCTGTGAGGTGTATTTTGGCACCCATTGTAAAATCTTAAGTCTGTGAAGGGAGGAAATATCTCACAATGATCCTGATGAAAGACTTGTATGATTAATTATTTTTTTAAAGAGTGTGAAATACTTACTATAGTAATAAGAGATAGAGTGATCCCAGGTTATTTTTACCCTAAGCATTACACTGAATGCTGTGTGCTTTCAGCCAAAGCATAATATTGCAATGCTTTACACCTGGCATAACAAAATTTCAATCCCTTTTCTCATCTTGTTGATCCTGATCTTCTACTCTACTTTTATTTTTCGTTCTGTCCAACAGTCTTGAAAAACTGGAAAATGTAAAGGCCTTTTTGTCATAGTTAACCCTGAATTTTGTAGGGCAGGAGTGCCACATCTGTTTTGTGGTTTGTTTGGTTTTTTTTCCCAGTGGTGAAGGCTCATATCCATAAGAAAATTTCAGTTTGTCTGGACTTCTGGAATCTGAGCATCAGCTGAACTCTAGGAAGAGCTGCAACATTTGGCCTTCAGATTTTCCTATTTGTTTTATTTCTAACAGCTGTCAGAACGTTCACTCTCACGTGTGGAACAGAATCATATTTTGTAGTATATAACACCATACAAACAATTATTTCTTTGTTTGAATCTCAAATTAATTGAAATTTAGTGTACAGCTTAATACTATTCTTTTATTATTTGCTTCAGCAGTTCTGTGTCTGTAACATTCTTTTTTTCTGGATATTGTTTTGGTCATGTGTCCGTGCCCTACCACAGCCTCCAGCCGCCTTCACACCTACAAACCTGATGTCTGTCATCCAGTTAAAAGAGCCAAACTGTTTAAATTTGTTAAGCTTTCATGCCTTCCCTTCAGGCATGAAACCTCGTTCAGCTCCCCTAGTGGATATGCATTTCCAGAAGTTGAAAAAGGAAAACTGTCATAGTTCAGACAAGACTGATTAAACTAAATCCAATTTTCTCTGAATTGGACAGTTCAGTATAATTTGATTTGCAAATACTGAAAGACAGAAGTAATTTAAATTAGATTTCTGTTCACCTAAGGGAATCTATTCTACCTAAATTGAATGAAAATTACTTTTTTATAGCCTCTTTTGTGATTTTTTTTTCATATTTCTGATGTTATGTTTTTATAAATGATGAAAGGAAAGTTTTCTTATCACGGAACTCTTTCTAAATAAGTGCATTTGAACAGCAGAGATCTTAGCATATCTTATACTCGTTAAACACTTCTGTACATGTCAGAAGGACTTAGGCTAACCTAAAAAAATCTTTATGATATTTGAAAAAAACAAAATAAGTTGAATGAAAGATTGTAGGAAGTTACAAAGATTTTTTTGTACCTATCCAGTAGACATATAGCGAATTTGTTTGCATAGTTTCTGCCTTGCTAGTGTCAGAATTGCAACACTGTCAACCCAAGGAGAAGGAACACAACTGTGTAAGAGTGTGAGTGGTTGCACAGACTTTTGTGAAATTCCATAGGCTCAAACACTGTATTTCAGAGTGACCTTGCAGTGGGTTAAACTGCATTTTAGCTGCCAACCTCCCTTGAACAGTATTTGAATTTTAGAGGTGATACATAAAGGTGCAAATTGCATTTACCATTTTGTAAAAGAAAACTAAGAAACATCCAGAACATGGGCACATTGAATCGGTGTCTCATGTCAGTTTGTACTTATAAATAGTACATATTATATGGTGAGTCATTGTCTTGTAAATGGTCTAATTATGTATTGTGACAGTTCCAGGTATTACAATAATTGCATCTGTGATACTTCGTTGATAATAAAATAGAAGACATCAAAGAACTGCACATCTACAAATACAACTAAGATGGTTTAAAGCATATTAGTCTTTTATTGATTTATTCATTTTAGGTAAGTAAATTACTGTAGAGTGGAAGCCCCTCATTCCTTGTAATAAAGTTTCAGGACTTTGAGCCACAGGAAAATAGTTGATGAAAAGACATCCCGTATAAAATGAGTTACTTACTGTGTTAAATACTGATATAACTGATTTCTGATCTTGCTTCCCTATCTCTTAACTATGAATAAGTATTCTGTAATAATCTATGTGGTGTATTACTGACCAGACTTTTAAAGTTAAGTGACTGGAGACTGACGGGGTGTGATACACCCCTTGGATAATTAGCCTGGGTTCCCAGGCTGTCCGTTTGCTTGTACAGTCCCTTGCAGAGCTGGGAATTTGTACACAGGCTCCTGAACAGGGACCGATAAACCTGGAAACTGCTCTCAGGAAGAAGCTGTAGCTGTAGCACAGTATGGGAGATGGCTGAGAGATACTTTTCTTCTGCAGATGCAGAGCCTTTTAGAAATTATTGTTTTCAAAATTAGGGTTAGGTGTCTGAGGTTTCAAAGTGTTTCTGAGAATGTTACTCTTTTCGTCTCCGTAAGTAAAATGAAGAGGAGATACAGAAATGTCTTTTAAACCTTTTTTATAAAAAGCAGGCAGGCGTAGCTGGAGTTTGATTTTGTTGCACTACAGCTTCAAAGCCTTGCACTTCTGAGTTTGCTGGAAGTACTGAGTATTATTAGCAATCAGACTTCTTTCTTTTTTCTGTTTCTTTGGGGTTTTTTATTAGATCACAAGTGAGGTTCATGGGTCTTGTCAGTAATGCATGCTTTAGTACTATATATACTTCATATTTAGTCTAGACAAAACTGAGTATTTCAAAGGAATAAGAAACTCTTGTCAAGCAGGGTGTTTACATAAAAATTATCAAACTGTTCTGAAGCATTAATGAAATTAGAAATATTAGTTCAGACCCTGCAGAGAGTGGACCAATAGAAGGGGTAGCAAGGTACTGAGGCAATATGAAGTGATATAATTTTATGTAGTGGGGGTTTTTTTTGTGCTTAGACATGGCTTTGCCATTGAGGATGGTAAAACTAGTAGTAAAGTTTTAAATTACCAATATTGAACTCTGCATGTCAGTGTACAGAAGAGTGCTATGGAATCTCCAGCTGGGAGGTGGTTAAATAAATAAATAAAGTGCCTGCTGTAAATCTCTTCAAATTTCCATTTCCACGGCTTTTTGATTTCCAGAAGATCAAATTGGTTACCTTACTGAATAACATCTACCCAAAACTGTTACAGTTTCCACCACCTGCAAGGAGAGAGTACTTTCCTCAGTCTCTGGGAATCTTTTTTGCAGTTTCTGATGTTCTGCTGCCATCACTAACCCCCTTCTTCCATAGGCAGGAACCTGGACTTGCCAGCATGTCACCTCCTCACCCACACAGCCTGCTACAGAGACTCTAGCATATTTCTGAATAATTAGCAGAATCAGCATCTGAGCTGAATTAAGGCATCCTTCCCCCAGTGTCCTTAGTTTCCTGTCCTTTTATATTTCTTTTACTTACACTCATGAAATATTTATTAATTATCTGGGCTTCATCAAACACCTGAGGTCAGCTTTGTTTCATGAATGCAGCTCTGGGTGCCTACAAGTTCTCAGAGAAGCAAGGGGGACACCCCTGTGAAAAATAAAGTACTGAACTGTATTTTAGGGCCATGTAGTTTTCATAACCTTAATTTAGAATTGACTTTTTATAATTATCAATATTCAGCCAGTTTGTGAATTTTGTCCAGATGAGAACCTGTTTTTTCCCTCCTGCACTGGATTTGGAGTTGACATAAAACATTTGACCAGACTTAAGAAATTGAGTGAATTTGGGTTAGAAGATAGAGCATTAATGACCGTCTAATACAAGACTCCTGTCTCTTGAGTTATCTGTAAAAACTTTACTAAATCTTGTACTAAGCAGTATTCCTGATATGCATGGTACATATCTTGCATTTTATTAGTCTGCAGCCCTTGGTAATGCTCATGGTCTCACGAAATGCAAACTTTTCAGTATTTTTAAGAGGAAGTGAAAGAAGAGAACAAAATAAGGTAGGGGGTTTTTTTTGCTCAAATTAAAGCACTCATGCCAGATTTTTTAACTGCCATATGCCACTGAATCAATCTATTTCCATCTTTTTGATTATGCATTTTGGAATAGGAGTTACATTTATTTTTTTAAAATTGTTGTAGCTTGCTTATTGATAAGTGTATTTACCCATAGCATCTACAGATAACAGTTTGGGGGAAACTTGGCTAAATGTTTCCTGGTATTCCAGGCTGACAATGAAATGTGTCCTGTAATTCTGACGGTTTTTGGCAGATGAGAAAAAGTGATTGAACACTTTCACTAGAGAGTTTTCAAGATCAAATGATACTTGGCTGCACTGTGCAATATGTGAGCTGGGCAATTAGCTGGAAGAAAATATTAATTCACATTTTCCATTAATTTGTAGACAGACTCATGTCTCCAGAATTTAACATTAGCATTATCAGCTGCAAGTGATGCATGGTGGAAGTTCAAACCATTTGATTGTAGTACACTTTTAACATTTTGCAAATGATCCTAAGGTAGTTTCATCCCTGTCTTGAAAATAATCAGGCAGACAAGGAATTATTCCCATTTCAACAGTGCAGCGATGAGTAACTCTGGGGGAGACAGGCACTTTCATGGTTTGAGGCACGAGAGAAAAAATATTCCCCATTCAATAAAGTGTTTAATTGTTCTCTTCGTTCAGTTGAGAGGTAATGTCTTGTTGGCAGCACACAGCCCCTTTGTTCTGACAAGATCTATCACTTCGGGCTGTGGATGAATTTGTAGGGTGTGGTTTCTCCGTGAGTTTAGGTTTCTCAATCTGCCAGCATTAGCTACAATTGCCTTTAAATGAAGGAATGCCATTTGCCGATGTCCAGCTGTGGCAGTGGACATCAGCTTGTTGATCTACCTGAAAACCTGCCACTGCGGTGGAGGCTGTATTTGTGTCAGCAGCTCCTGGGTCCAGTTTTGATGCAGGGGGGAGGGTGGCGTCCCTGCTCCTGGTAGCAGCCTACAGCCCGGCTGGCACAGCTTTCAATTTACAAAGCAGCAGCGTTTTCATGCGTGGTTACGTTTAAATGATCTGTATAAGAGATATTTGGCATTGCCTGAGTGTTTGTAGTTGATGGCTAGCTGCTGAAACTTGATGTTTTCTGCCACATTGGCAACTTTGCTGACCCACATCTACTCACGTAGCCATTCATTCCCGTACATAAAAACTCTTTTCTTCTTTGTAGGAAGGCGTACATTGACCTGGTGCTGGAGTGTCACCATTGAGGTTACAACTAAAATCCATGTAAAGACAAAATTCATGGCAAGTTCCTGAAGAATACTTAGTTTCAGCTTTTTGTAAATGCTTTCTCTGCTCTGCGTGCCCTGTATCTTGAGTGGCCAGGTCCCAAACAGTGTCCTATATCTGCCAGTACTTAGCCTGTAATAAATATATTGTACGGGTACATTTTTAGATAGCAGAAGTTAACTGAGGTAAGCCTAGCTGTAATCCTTCAGGCAAAATTGAGCTGGAAGTTTATTTTACATGTGTCATTTTCCATTTTGCAGCGTTTTCCTTAAAGCTCACCTGGACCTTTCCCAAAGCAGAAAGGAGCTGCTTTCTCTTTCCCTTCCCATCTCAGAACTATGAAACTTATCCACCATCAGCTCACTGCCCTGGTGCGGTAATTCTCGATAAGGGCTGATGTCCAGCTGTGTGCGTAGGCTACTAACCCTGATGCGTAGGCTACTAAACGGCGATACCCCATCACAGGGACTTGGCTTGTTGCCACGTTTCCAAAATAGGTTTTACAGTGCTCTCTCAGTCTTCAGAGTTAGATGTGGGGATGCCCATGAGTGAGGAGCACTCCCGGTTTGCATGCACAACTTCTGCATCACCTGCCAGAGGCTGTTGTCCTTGTCTGGCTTTTCCTTACCTTGGCTTTAGGTATACGGGCAAAGACTCAACATAATACTGTGTAATAGGATGGAAAGTCTGAAATGGAAAGGCACATCTGTGATTTTAATTCCAGGTGTGCAGCTCAGTGCTGGCTTTGGGCCGCACAAAAGGCAAACTTTCTCTCTTGCTAAAGGAGTAGGTCTTTTTGGGCTCACAGACACAGTGTTAGCCAACACACAAATTTTATTATTGCTCTGCAAAGAACCAAATGACAGATTAAACTTTCTCTATACTTACACAGCAAATCAATGACATAAAGGATACTGCTTCACAATCTCTAGGGATTAAATTAAAGAAAAGAGAGGTACAGGTTCTTAAAATCTATGCCAGAAGATGACCCTGCTGAGCCGTTGTACAGGATTCAACTGCAAGCGAAGTCTCTGGCTTCTTGGTTCGTGCACGTTCTGTTACTAAAAGCATCACAAATAGTGATATAGCATATCATAGGTCTCTGGTGGTCTCTAGACCTGCTTACTGTAATATATTGCATTTGAACAGAAAGAATGAAGGACTTAATCATCCCTAAAGAAATTCTGGATCTCAAATCATGAATTATGTTGGTTTTTAGAGTAGATAGCTCTAACCAAAATCACAGTATCAGAAACCATGTGAGCATATAGCATAACATCTTTTTGCCTCCGAGAACTTGCAGTGCAGGTAGCTATGGTGGACAAAAGGGACTGACATTGTGAGCACTAGTTGACAGACGGGTAAACTGTAGCACTAAGGAAGTAATTTGTGGAGGGTCCCATGGCAGCACTGCATCAGCAGAATGAAACAGGGCCTGAGGCTGCCCTCATGCTTGCACCTCCTGAGCTACCAGGCTAACACAGAGTTTAACAGTGGACATATGTGAAGTGGCTTTCTGTGTTTAGATAATGTATTCCTTCTACTCAGACTTTTGCACTGAATTACCCTAATTAGACCAGAAGCTGATTTCAAGATGTATATTAAAAACAATGTACCATGTGTCTGTGAAGTTTGGGAATTGTGTTGTGGGTGTTCTCTAGCTGTGCAGGGGAAACCTAACTGAGCCAGTCTGGCACGCTTCCCCTCATTTCTTGTGTGGTTTTCTACATACAGCTAGAGTTGGAGTGTAAGGTTGAAGCTACGAAAAAATATTTCTGTGCTGTCATGGTGTTTTATTTTTTCATCCTGAAGAGACCTGCATTTCTGCTGAAGACACGCTGCTACTGGTTTTGAACCTGTTCTGGTACTAAAGCTGCAGCAGAGGTCTGTGTCATGAAATCTAAACTGGTTTTCCTTTCCATGATACTCAGATGTACTAGACATGATGTTCTGGTTGAGATAGTTGTGAATCATGAGGAAATTTAAGTGAAAGCTTAAGAATTTTGAGGTAAAATGGGATCCCTAGTTACCATGATCTCAATTTGGAATTGTATAATTTTCCCCCATTTTTTTTTATTTCTTTTTCATTCCTCCTTCCTTCTCCCCAGCTCCCAAATAAGCACATTCCTATAGGAATTGGAAATGCACCTCAGGCGAGACAGACTCGCTGCCTCCTCTTCTCTTTGACAGTTTGATGTGGTGATGTGTCAACCCCAGATAGCTTGCAGTGCTTCGAGACACCACATCCCAGTGCTGTCGATCTAGCAATATTTATTAGCATTAAAATTTAATTTGAAAATATTTTGAAGTAATGAAGTGGGAGGGGGAGTGGGTTACAGGGCAATTACTTTTTTTATTTTTTTGACGTTATGCCTGTCTGCATTTGTAGCAGTGGTTTCTTTCCTAAATATTTCTATTTAAATGAATGTTGTTAAAATATACTTGTGTGCCTGGTCTAACTTGCGTAATCCATATGTGAAAAAACGAGGGAAAATGTACAAGGAGTGGTCTGTATGTTGTACACTCTCTGCCTCACAGTTATTGCATACTGTAGAGTAGAAAGAGGCTGTTCGGCTACAGCAGTGCTTTAATTTAACTTTTTAGGTTTTAGTTACAGATTTTTGGAGTCTCCCTGATCACTTATGTTACCTGATGGCGCCTATATTTCATCAAGTTTAGACAAGCAGTCTACCTGGACTTAGGCCCAGAGGAACTGCCATAACTGAACACAATCCCCTCTGCCTGGGAATACAAGACCTGTAGTACCACAATTCCCAATGGAGTTGAAAGAAAACTGTATTCAAGCCTTGCCTCCTGCTTTTTTAAATTTTCTTTGTTGTTTTTATGTAGTATTGATGGGTAGCATACCTCAGCATGAGTAAAATCTGGTAGCAGTTTGTTGACAATTAGGAAAAAAGATTCTTTTTAACCTAGAGTTGAAAACAGAAGCAGGGAAGAGCACAAGCAGTGACAGAAGTTACTCTGACATCTCTTGATTACTGCTTGCAAATAAAGTGACAAGTTATTAAACAAAATAACAAAAAGTATTACAGCACTAGTGTTATCATGTTAGAGTTTTTTTACAACATTATAATTTTTATGCTTCCAGAGTTTAATGGATGCAATTGTGTATTTTAATTTTGTTCTTGTATGTTTCTCTTTAATCTGTTTCAGTCTGTTAGAGAAGCTGCATTGTATATTATTTTAGTGAATTTTTTTATCTAGAAAATTGTTTTTGAATTTTTTATGATTGCAGAATGACTGTTAGTATTGAATCTAATTAAATGTAATTGCATTTCCTGTATGTTTTATTTTTAGTTTGCTCTTACATGCCTTTATTTTCATCAGGAATTGTAAATTTGACTTTTTTTTTTTAAAAGCATGGAGTTGGCAATCGGACACAAACCCACTTTAAAGCAATGAAATAATTATCTTAAAATTCTTTTAAATGTGGGGAACATGTAGTTTCTACTTAATGATCAAGGGCTGTTTCTTCATGTTGTTCTGGATTGTGTGACCCTGTTAGATTTTTTCTTTTGTAAGTTTAAAAAATTAAGATGGGGAAGAGTAATTAAGAACTGCTTGTTTCTTCCTATTCTAACTTTCATGTCCAGATCAACCGGACAGGCAGGCGGAACATGTGAATTGCTCTTCTTTAGCTACATATATTTTTTCATTGTTCATTTATCTTTTACTGCTCATATTTACTTAACTAACATGTTATACCAATGGTTGTAGAGAGGTTTTGTGTTTTTGTCATGGTATCTTAAGAAAAAGTGTAGAAATATTTGCCTTGATCTAGATCTTGTTTTCTGTTACTGCTGCAGTTTGTCTTACTTACCTGTTTTTCTAAACACGAGCCATTTACCCTGGAAGGAGCTACAGTGGCTGGAGAATACATTAAGCTCTGAGATTGCACCTGTGAAGACTGAGCAGAGAAGGATTCTCAGATTTACTTATTTAAATCTAGTGCGTAATAAACATCTGAAATAAAGATGTCATTACTAAAAATTCATTATTTTTTTCCTCCCAGTAAGGGAATCTAAGGTCTGCTGTAGCACACACAGTACACGTATTGTTCACATCTTCCAGGCATCTTGTCTGCTCCAGGTTTGACATTACTGGTATTGCTGAGGTTTAAAACAACAAAAAAAAAAAAGTAGGGAAAAAAAATCATATCAGATTTTTTATGAACCTCAAAAAGGTAAAAGTATAATCATGTGGTATAATCACATTAGGAATTCTTTTCTAGTCACCACCAAGGGAGAGAGTTACTGTTCTTGCTAGCCAGAGTTCATTCTAAGTTTTTGATGGTTAGAGAATGCCTGAGGAGTGAAGCAGAAGTTGTTTTCTTGCATTGTGGCCGTACTCAGAGGCCTCGGGCTTCAGGTTTCTGTTGCTAGAATTGTAGGAAATTGTAGGAGTCTCCTGCCCCAGAGACTGTGCAGCAGTTTGAGAAATAAATAAGGAAGAGGCAGAGGCTTTTGGCAACACAGGGGCTTTCTCAGGTCACTGCTCAGTGGTGAATGAGTCTGAGAACCTACATTGTGAGTGTCACCTTGGTGTCTTGTGAACTTCCCACTTCCTTGGGTTGGCGATCGTGGTGGGACCTAGTGGTCCGTGGGAGCTCACCTGCTTTCAGAAACAGGAGGCTCTCCTGCTAGTCTGCCACCATCCTTCTTGCAGCAAGACAAGTTCTACAGCTGCGTGGCTGAAGAGAAGGCATGCTCTCAACACGGGATGTGGCTCAGGTCCTCTATGGGAGTAGGAGCCAGGGATTTGGGGACTGGTGGTGGTGTGCTTGGCCTTGGATAAGCCATTGAACTTTCTGTGTCTTTCTACACCTACAATGGAGATATTTATCTACCTTGCAGGTGCGTTGGTTGAGATTAATGAGTTGTTTGTAAAGCACTCTGAAGATGAAAAGCACTATAAAAATGCTAAGTATTATTATGTATGAGCTCTTGAGTGCATAATGGCTGTTTGCCTGCCAGTATTTAAAGTAATTTGTGGCACACTAAGTATGAAAGGCACTGTATGAAGTCAAGTTCTTAGTTTCCATTTAAGAAAAGTCACTTTTATTTTGTGTTCAGCAGTTGAGGTCACACCATTGGTCGTCAGTGTTATCTAGAGTGAAAACAGACTCTAGAAGACTTCTTTTTTTTTAAGAGGAACGGTTTCAACACTTTTAAAACTAGGTTATTATATAACAAGGGTTTCTTCTCAATTGGTCATTTCTTACCTTCTCTGTAAGTCTTGGGATTTGTTTGCCAAATTCCCAGATCTTCAACCTTCTCCCATTTTGCCAAGTGCTTCTTCTGTCCCTTCTTAAGCTTCTGTCTGAACTGCTGTAACTTTTCTGTCTGACCTTTCCATCCATCTCCACAGTTGTCACCAACACTTCTGTTCGTTGCCTTGCTTCTGCTCGGTGACTCTTGCCATATTGCACATGCTTCTTTGGCCTTTCATCTTTTTGGTCATTCTTGCACCCAGGCTTCCCCTGCACTCCTGCCCCAAGAACTCTCCCACCCCAAGGTGCTTGCCGCCGCCCAGCGCTGCGCAGTACCATGCTGTTATTCAGGATGCTTTTCTGATAAATGGCAGAACTGCCTGTCAGACAGGTAAAAACATCCACAGGAGGAGCAATGCTGCTCCGTGTTTGAGAGCAGACCTCCCTGTCTGTGATCTGTTGGTTCAATAATCTTCAGGCTTTTCAGCATGGTTTTTCTAAGCATCCTCCAGTGGTGGTACAGGTTGCCATGTAGGGAGCTGAAGTAAATCGATAATGACCTTGCTCTCTTTAAAAAAAAAAAAAAAAAGAAAAAGGGTTTTCACTATCTCTGGATGTGGCCATCAAATTCCCAGGTTTCCTCAAATCACAAGGTGAAAACAACTGCATCTTGTTTATTGTATGTTAGCACCATTTGTCTGTCCAGTTTGGATAAAATACTCACTTTGGCCCAGTTTTGGTCTAGTGCGTTAGGTTAGAGATATGAAAGAAACAAATACCTCATCTTAAATAGGTTCACACTCCTATTATTACTTAACTGTAGTTCCCTTCACTCTGTAAGGTGTCATGTGTTTATGATATAGAAACATATAATTGTAGGAATAAAATGAGAGAGAGTAGGCATAAAAATTTGTATACCACAGAGCAACGTCTTGTAGTTTATTGGATGCAATTCAGGCAGCAAAATATAGTATGTGGCTGTATTTAGTATGTTAGGTGTCAGAATCCTCTCTTTGTCCTAGTCATTGCATTATCTTGCTGTGTTTTTAAAAGGATCTAGGAGAAATAATTTGAGGTAATATTTAAAGCTGAAATGTTCTTTGGCAAAGAGCTTTATCTGTATGATAACTGGCTGTTCCTCAAGGGCAGTTTAAATTATTTTTTTAGTATTATTATTATTCCTTTAAGATAGTTCACATTGAAAGCATTATTTGAGTGGAAAACAATCTGGAAATGCTTTATGACATAGAAACAAAGTATGGAAAGTTTGTTTGTTTATTTTGTTAAATGACTTATTCCCTGGAGACTTCTTTTAGAGCTGTTGTCCTTCCCAAATCAGTACATATCTTTCCCTTCAGTTCGTAATTTCTGAACAAAGAGGAGAATGTTGGAAACCAAGTGTTCAACAAACTGCCCTGCTGCATGGAAGCCTTAGAAAAGGGGAATAAAGGGCTCTTCAGAGCTCCTCAGATGTCTTTTGGCAGGCGTACTCTGTAGCGTGCAGCCTGAGAAAACTTTCATGAGTGTTTTTCAAAGTCGCCCTGTTCTCTTTCGAGTTTAGATAACAAATAACCAGCCACTTTAACCAGCTGTAAAAAACCACCAACTTCTGTGTTTTAAAGATGTTTAAAATTTTATTTAAATATGTTTTAAATAATTTATTGTTAAAATACCTGTTTAAAGCTATGTTTCAATTTTAGATCAACCTCATTTTGAACCATGAAGGGCTATTGCAGTAATGAACACAATCTAAATTTATACATCAATACTTACGGTGTATCAAATATTCTCTAAAGGAACCTGTACACTTCACAGATTATCTGTTTCATGTTAGTGGTACATAAACTTTAATTAGGTCTTGCCTTAAATATTTTTTTAAATCATAAAAGTCAACAGATATGTCATAATATTGAAAGAAAATGGCCAAGAAATTTATTGTTTCTCACATAAATTCCAGCTGTTCAGTCTCAGATTTTTGGTTAGACACAGGTGAAGATGGAGTTGGAAAAAGCAACAGTGGGCACTCAACCTCCTTTTACAAGTTGTAAAAGTTAGGTGCTTTCTGTAATAGATGGTGCAGTCACTGCAGAACTGCTTATATGTTGCTTGGGTCTATAGCTCTTGAATGTGCTTGTAAACTCATTGAGAGCTGTTGAGTTGAGGTCCTTCTCCACTGCATGAAGTGGGTAATCTTCTTGCAAAGATGTTCTGGTTTGACACTGAGATGAGGTGGTGCCCACAGTGGTTCATGCAGGTCTGAGAATTGAGTCACATTCTTGCATCCTGGATGAAATGGTAGGTGGTCATGAGGCTTAATTTCATTGCCATGTACTTTCTGAACTAACACCTGGGAGGTGACTAGGCAGGTCTCACCTCTCCAACCTATTTCTCATTGTTCTTCACTAATTATTAACATACTTCTTATGGCTCATGACAGAGCCTTAAAGGAATCATGTGTTCTTTAAAGAAATAAAGTAGTGGGACTTATCTGTGTTTATAAAGCTTTTTTCATGCTCTGGCACACCTTACTAATTCAGCAGAAGCTCAGCTCATGAGAAGAGTTCTCTTCTGGGAAAGCTTAAATTGGTTCCTCGTAAAGATCAAGTTGTACCAGCAAGAATTGTTTTGCTGGTATAGCTCTGTCCCAGCAGTTTTCTCAGTGCTGTCCTTACAGGGTCTAAGAATTTCCCGCGTGCTATCATTACATGGTCTAAGAAATTAATTAATACGTGTTTTCTGGCAAAACTGTTTTTGCAGAGGAACCCAAAGACTGCAGGAGAAATGGCTGTTTCTAAAACCTGCTTGATAAAGACAGTCATGCTTTTGTTCATTTGGGGTCTGTTTTGTCCAAATAACTCTTTTGTAAAAACGGTTCCGCAGAATCAGGCATAGAATAAGGTAACTGGTGGACAAACTTTGGCAACTTTTGCTGCAACAGTATCCCAGCCGTGGGAGCCAACTGGAGGTTGCACATGAGGTGGTGGGAGGCTGGCAGCGGGAAGTTTAGCCAGCTGAAAATGATCTGCTGGGTTGGCTGGAGTAGAGGCACTGGTTCTCTCCTGTCCCTTCCGGTGTGACAAGCGGTGATGGGCTACCAACCACTGCACTGTCAGCAGGCACAGCGGAGGCACAGGCACATCGCTTCTGCTGACTGCGCAGTGCAAGGGGAGCAGCCACCTCAGAATCAACTTTGTCGTAGCTGTTTGCTTGGTGAATGCAAATTGGGAGCCCTGATGTTTATAAAGTTGTGGCCAGGGTCATAGAATTTGAATTCACAGTCACATCACTTTGTGGTAGGCCATGTGGGTAGATTGAAATGGACTTCACATTTTCCATGATTAAAATACGCAGCAGGTTTCTTAGTGAATTTGCTGACGTGGGAATGACTTTAGAGTCAAAAGGAGTTGAGACATCCTCCTGTATGTGGCTCGGATATGATTTTGTCAATACACATAACTTCTGTTATCACATCTTTCATAGATTTTAATACCAAAGGCTCTCACTCAGAATTTATCCAGGTAGGATAAACTTGGATCAAAGTCTTCCAAGAGACAGACCAAAGATACCAAATCAAACGCAGAAGGTGCCTGGTTCTGTGGCTGGGCTTCTGCAGAAAGATGTGGGAGCACCAGTGCTCACTCCAGAGTTAAAGTGTTTATATTCTCCCTGTCCAGCTTTACTTTATAATTCTCAGGATAATTTATAGTACATCATGAATCACATCTGGATAGAAGATTACTAAAAAACTTTACTGACCTGATTTTTCAAATAGAAAAACAGTGCCTTTGCAACTGAAATCTGCAGAAGAATTGAGGCAACAGTTTCCCCATGCAGATCTGCAGGTTTAGTGAGGCACTGACTGTCAAGATGGGTCTGCACTATCATCACATTTACCAGAGACTGCCAGGGTCACTGGCCTTTCTTAATAGCACCAATGTGTACTTCTTGCCACATGCACAGCTTTACTACTACCCCATTTTTTTATTTGCTTTTTCAGGCCTCCCCATGAGGAATGCAAGATGTGCCTGTGTCTTGTGTGACACACAGACGGCTGTGCAGCCTTCTTTTCCAGACATGTTAAATTTTACTTAGAGATAAATGTGCCCCTTTTTTGTATCAAATGGAATGGGAAGCCTTTGCAATTAAAAAAGAAAATTATGGAATTAATATCCCTACAAATTTTGTCTCTCATGTCAGTTCTACCTCTGGAATTCTTTCTCTCTAACCAAAGCACCAAATTATTTAAATAAACAAACACATGAGTAATCTGTGTTCTTGTTGAAACTTTTCCTCACTTGCAAGGAGCTGGCTCCTGCCAGAGCAACTGGGAGATCCAGCTGGTTGCTGCCCACACAGATCTGCCTGTCCAGCATGCAATACTATTGCCAATCTGTATATTTTGACCACAAACCTGTAACAACAACAGCAACAACAAAAGAGAGTTGAAGTGGATGTTTGACAAGTCACACAAGACAATCTAAAAGTTCGGCGTTGAGTTTGCAAATGAGTAATTGGTTAAGTGGGATGTCCCCATGGAGAATTTAGTGAATTACTGCCCTGCTGTGCAGACAAGGTAGCTAAGCCTGCTCTGAAGAAATGCCTGTCGTATTTAGCTGGCAAGTTAGATTATCTTCATCTTGTGGGAAGCAAAACATTTATTGCCTCGTATAGATTTACTATCTTTGTAGAAAAGAACTATGTAAACCCTTTTCTGTCTAGAAAAATTAGTTGGAGGCCTAATTTCTTGCAAAGACCCTTTGCTTACTCTATCTTACAAAATCAGATGGTAGTCCAATAAACTGTACAAAGTGAGTGAATAGCCTGGTGAAGGTAGTTTAGAAATGAAGTATTCTATATTTTTTTAAGTTGGCCTGTGTGGGGAGTGGCTGTGATAGGCCTTGCTGTACCTGTTTTTTGAGCACGGCATGCAGCAGAGGGGTTGTTATGGGGGTGACTGGCACCTCTACAATGTGCATCAGGAGAAGGGACTGGGAGTGAGGCCAAGATTTGGAGGTGAGAGGCACTGTCTAAAGTGCAACGAGACTGCATGATCCTCTCTCTAGGAATTAAGCTGTAATTTGTGATGTATTGTCTTTGTTTCAACATGATGAGTGCTGCTCCAGGAAATTACCTGTAGCAGTAGCTGAGGTGTTGACCACGGAGTGTGAGGCAGTGGAGAAACCCGGAGGTCCTTCCCTCAAGAATGAGGCTCCCAGCTCATTCTTGGGACCCAAATGTGACTACTTCTCACTGAAAAGCAAGGGACCAGATGGGTGGAGTTAGGGCCAGTCCCAAAGACTTGCTTTAGAAACTTGTTAAATGTCAGTGGTCTTAACTCCTCCTGATGCACATTACAGTGCCCACTGATGCCTTAGCTCTTCGCACTGAACGGTTACTGCATCCAGTTAAGGTGCCTGCTGTACCCAGCTGTTTATTAGGCACTGGTGAAACATTTGTCCAGGGCATGAGTGTTACAAATAAGGTCTTGTGAGTTCTGAATAGTTGGAAACTTCATACTTGGCCATATGTTGATTAGTTAACTTTGAAAGCTGGAGCTCAGCTCCTGCCCTCCTGCATTTACATCCGTGGACTGGAAGAGGAAACATGGTGAAGGCTGTCAGACAAAGCCAGTGCCAAGCCATGTTACTGGTTTTCATATCTCAAAATCGCTAATTCGGGATTCTGTTGGCAAGTGAGTGGCCAGTACAGCATAAGGGGGAGAGATGTTATGTGTGCTGTATCACTGACACCTATTTAGCAAATAGTAGCTGCTTTCAGTGGTAACCAAAACCAGTTTCAGGGCTGTAAGTTTACTACTAGAAAATAAACTGAAGCATCAATGGCTGTGCTGACATCAGTGTGTCTGAATAAGGACACATGCAGAGAACTGTCTCTGGTAAAGCGTAGCCATCCATCACTGGATGTCCAGCAGTGATAAGGGAGGAGGTAAGGAATCCCACCACCCACCTGCCTGTTGCCTTGCAGCCTGTGCATCCCATCTGCGAGAAGCTCAGACCTCCCCTCTGTTGTCCAGCAGGATCTGTCCCATGGTATGAACAATGTTGGGTTTCCCAGGCAAGCTATGTCAGCCCTGGTGCACCATAGTATAAAGAAATGCGTCGTCTTTACGTTTATAGAGATTTTTGTGCCACGGCAATATTTCTGTGTTTGAAGCGATCTCGATAGCTGGTTGTTTTTTCTTAATCCTAATAATAAACTTATTGAATAAATGAGTCTAAGTGTTTGCTACTTGGTCATCCTGTTACTTTCTGCCTGTTGTGTACTGATGTTCTTTCCCTTTAGCATTTAAGAAAACAGCTTCTCTTTCCACAGAAGCACTATGTTATTTATAACTTACCATTTTATTTGCAATATGCCATACATGAAATGGGCCATAGATGATGGTTACACGGCTTGAGAATAGAGTCCTCTATTTGATGTGTTTTATAAACAATTGGCAACAAATGGCCTGATCTCCAGTGTCCTTTAACTTTAGTGGGAGTTTTTCGACAAGTGTATTAAGGCAAGGACGGCCGGGCTGCCAGCACAGTGTCAGTGGGCAGCGCGCCTTTGCATTCAGCGCCTTTGCATGGTCCCTGTGCCAAGAATGAATTTTGCCGATTCAAATTTGCTCAGTTTGTCAACACACAGCTCCCATTGAACTTGGCGGGAGGAGAATCATTCTTGGCAAGGGGCCGCAGGCAGCCCGGGGAGCGCTGCTGGCCCCGGCTGCGGCAGGAGCTGTGCACCAGGGAGAGGAGCAGCGCCCAGCCTTGGCTCGCTGCTTTGCCAGGCTCTGGGTCTCCTGCAGCATGTGTTTGCTGCTGTTTGAGTAGTGGGAAGAGTCGGTGATGAAAAGAGATTTCCTAGGTTAGTTTTCAAGGCTCTTCTTTTTTTTTTTTTTGGTTCTTTTTTTTCTTTTTTTTTGGTGGCTGTCTGGATGATTAATGTGAATAGGAAAATACTGTTGACCCATTTAAATCATGTTAGACGACATCCATTGCTCATCTGCATAATGAAATACACACTGAACATTACAGCCTAAGTATAAGAGCCAGTGAACTACAAAAATAATATTTTACTCATTTAGATTATGAAGTAAAATATAGGACATTAGTACTAATCATAGTATTAAATTTTAAGCCATGCAAATTGTAATTGTCACTGAAAAAGAGCTATAAGTTGAAAAGGCTATTAGCATTTCAGTTTTAGCAGTTAATTTGAGTAATTTTTTTTTTTCTAGTGTGCAGCTTAGAGAAGTCTATATGCAAAACATTTGATATTAAGTAAAGGAGTGTGTGTTTTATATCATTGTTTAATTTCGATCATTAAAGATATGTTAGAAATATTAATTTGTAGTGTTAAAGTGTATTAACATTTTATATTACAAAGAGTAAACCGTAATCTTTACTTGGATAAAATCAACTCTAAAAGGCAAATTACTAGTAACAGAAAGATGAAGTAATTTTAAGCATTTATTTATGTACCGAAGCAAAACCTGAAGCCTTTAAAAATACATATTTCATCAAATAGAAACATCATTTTCAGCATTTTAAACTCAATGCAAATTTTAAAGTCCTGAATTTAGACTGTCGGGTTTCTATGGTTACCTACCTTTCCAGCAGTTTGGTGCGATGTGTAAATAGGCTTCTGAGTCACTTGTAATTATTTGTTTTTTGTTTGTTATAGTTGTAATTCTCTGTTCAGTTTGAATGTAATATAGTTCACACCACATGCTTTGGTTTATGTATATTTTAGTGCATATGATTGACAGTGATTGAGCATTTCTTATGGAGTGCTTGTTTTTTTTGTCATAAGTGATGTATGTTGGTACCTTCTGAAAATGTAAACAACTTCTTCCTGTATCACTGTTTGATAAACAGGGGCTTTTGTTATAAGAAAGAGGTCTTTGTAAATGTTAAGTAAGGAGATAAGCAAAAGGTATTTAAAAAAAAAAATTAAAACAGCTCCCCAAAATTATATCATACTCTTCCAAATTTGATCCATAATCCTATCATTATAATTCAGTCAGTGACCCAGTTATCACTAATTTATGAATAAGCTTCCAAGTTACACATTAATAGAACATACTAATGACTGACAGGTTTAAAAATAAATGTTTTAATAAGGATGCTACAAGTTATCCGCAGCAAGTTCTTGATTGGAACATCTTCCTTGTGCAGATCATCCTCATGGGGGAAAAAAAAAAAGTTTATTTCCACCACCACAGTAGTTTAGTAGAAACAGCTGTAAACTCTAACACTTCTCTGATCATATATTTCGACGTCTGGGTTACAAGATGTAATTCCCCAACCTCGCACTCTTCACTCTAGCAAAGGGCATGTAGGTGTTTTCTCAGTAAAGACTCACTGTCCTAATCTAATGTGGTTTTGTGTGAAAACAGCACAATACAAGTGATTAACAACAGCTAATACAAGGCAAGAAACACTGCTAGCTGTCATTTTTCCAAATGAGTAGTAACATAATCTTATTTAATAAAATAAGGTGCTCATCCCAAAATCGCTAGAAGCATCTCTTTTAATTTTGATATAAGACTGGCTTACGATTCAGAAATTATCCTGTAACCTTAGAGATTTGGCTGCAGGTGTACGGAAAATAATTATTGCAATGGGACTTATATTTTGTGCAGGGAAAAGACTCCTGCCTGACCATTCTCTTTGTGTGTCTCAGGCTACGCAGGAAACCCTGATCTGATGTTCAGGAGCGCTCCTAAATTTTCTATGCAAATATTACTCTTATTTCAGCAGCCTTGCTTACCCACCGAAAAGGTTTCTGTGGGAAACGTTTTCTGTGGTGATTCGGACATATTTTTTCCATTTCAGGAGGGAATTTAAGAGATTAAAGTAGGATTTATTTTTAAGGTTTAATACCACATCGGGCATGCGAATAGGACATAAACATGCCAGTTGAAAAACAGTTGTTTCACAGAGCACCTGAAAAGATTTTATCCCAGTAGGATTCGATGAATGTTAAAGCTGTGGGTGGGTGCATATTAACAACAAGATTCAGTATTGTTCGTGTGTGTAAGGACTATTTGAATAGCTTATTATTTTAATCTGAAACTACTGCTATTTTTTAAACTGAGTAACTTGTTCCAACAGTTGTTAGTTTGCTACAAAATCAAAATAATGACTACAATAACCAGTCTTTCAAGAGAAAGTAATTCCTCTGATCTTTTAAAAACTAAAGACAGACAGAAAGTGATTGAAAGATGTATTTAAATATGCAAACCTGAGCAGATATGTTTCCTGCTCTAATTTATTCACTGTATGATAATTAATTTGCTCAATATAGGAATGCAGTAACATAAGAGGAATGTTTCTCCTGCTAGTCACAGAAGTTGAAAGTTGCCAGATGCTGTCATCTGGAGCCTAAATTCCCCTGGTATCAACTGTGTGTGAAACTCTTAATAGAGCTTTGTCCAGCTTTTGTACGTAACTTGTTTCATTTGCTGTGATACTGCTTTATGCAGTTTCTTTTTTCTTTTCTACTTGTGTTACTCTGTTGGAGAGAGAAAATGTAGGAGAAACAGCACCAGGGTGGAAGGCTCTATTGGAGAACAACACCCTGTTCCCAAAGCTAAGCCAGTACAGCCCAGTCCCATTTTCTGTAATAGACAATTAATTTCCTTTCGTATCTAAATAAAAATAATTTGGATATAGTTAGATTGTGCTCTGTATTATTTAAATCCTACAATAAAATGGGAAAGTACTGTCTTGGTGTGACTCTGTGTGTATATATATGTATATCTATGCATATATGTACAACTGTTCAGTCAGTCAAAAGGATTTTTAAGGATACAAAATCATTTTTTTCTTTTCTTCTTGTTTGTTAAAGTTGCACTGTTGGTTGCTGCTGATAAAAGGTGGCATCGAGCCAGCTTCCTGATGGAGCTATGGGGAGGGTCATGGCTTGTCATGACCTGGGCACCGTGTCTTGAATGTTGTTATTATTGGGATGAAGTACCCTTAGGCTGTCATCCTTCCTGTAAATAGAAGAGGTTCTGATTCTCTGTGGTTTCCCAGTTTACCAACTTGTAGAACAGCTATTTTGTTGGCTCTGAGTTTGACTGAATAATGAATTAGAAGAACGGCACTATTCCAGAAAGCACTGATTCATCATTTTACTGTGCTGGTCTAGAGAAAGGCATAATAAGTAAAGCCAAACAAGAATGTATTTCCATGTAGTCTTTATAAATTTACACCCAATTAAAAACCTCATTTGTATTGGCATATGGCAAACAAATTGCCTGATTCTGTTTTCTCTGAAGTAAGGGCAAAATTGTAATTGGCAAGGAGCGTAACTGGTCCTGAGGGCCAAACTTGAGTTTTTTCAGTGTCATGGAGGAGTCCCAGTGGGGTCACAGAGGGGCTGACTCGGTTCCCTTGGAGTCAGTCGGCATTTGGCCATTTCTTTGCTTTATTGCCTCTTATGAGAGTAACAAGAACAGCAATTCTGTTAATGCCTTTATTAACTAAACAACTTCTGTTGTTAATTTCCAGTTAATTTCAATAATTAAGTGAAACAGTGTCAATTAGAATATAATGTTTGCAAGATACTGGCCTGTGTTTTGCTGTATCAGGGTACAGTCATAAGCATGCTCTTGTCTAGGTTTTCACCAGTGCATTGCTGTTATAACCGAAGTCACATCTATCCTGATGAATATTTCATTTCCCCAATCATGCTATTAAAAACAGAGTGTTTTTACCCTTTCATTTCTGTTTTCTCTTTTCCAGTACCATCATGACAGCTGTGGCTGCGTCCTGTTTACAAATTGCTGCTGGTCGCATTTTCAGTAGTCCTTGTGGGTTTTGCTCTCCCCTAATATGGGCAATTAGGAGGAAATATTTCTCACAAGCATGGACTTGCTCTCCTCCTTGTAATGACATAGTCCTGCAATCCAGGAAACAGTGCTGCATGGTGTCCATGTCCACGATTTCCTGATGTGGGAAAAACGTGTGGAAAGCATCTGGAGAGGAGGAGACCCCCTTTACCAGCTTGTTTCCTGTAAGCGAAATTGGAAGACCTTGTCTGTGCAAATAGATTTCAAAATAGAGTCTGCCCTTTGACTGTCTCCATAATTACACAGCGCTCTCTGTATTTTATTTGGCTGCCAGAGCAGTTAACCCCTGGAAGTAAGGGGCTGATGATGGCGTGACCAGCACGGGTATGCAGACATGACCATGTGAATACACTCTTGTTTGGAGAAGCCTGTCGTTAAGACCTCGTTACAATATACTTTTACCAAATTCAAAAATTATTATGTGTTGGGTTATGTTGATTAAGATATATTATATCCTTAATGTACAGAAAATGTGGAGATATTAGTTGCAAAAAAGGAAAAAAAAGAAGCAGAAAAAAAAGTTCTGTCTTGGCTTTGATGTAATCAACATCTGTCAACAGAATGAATTTGCTTTTGTTTAATTTCAAGGGCTCTTGTTCTTCTACTTTGCCCAATCAGTTCCAACTTCTGCCTCAGGCATTTCCCTATGTTGGGTTTTTTTTTTTTGGTTTTTCTTTTTTCCTTTTTTTTTTAATAGCAAACGCACAGGTTATTGCCTGTGAAATGTGAGCTGCTCTTCTGTTACACAGGTTACAGGGAGTTGGAGAGAACCTTTAATCTTTCCCTTGGTGTTTTTTGAAGCTTGGACATACCTTTGCAACATGAGGATTACAAAGTCAGTGTTTTATTAGACAGAATTACAATTACAAGTAAAGATCATTCAAACTGCAATCGTTATTTTGGATTGAAAAATGGGAACATTTGGTAATTAACAGTAAAAAGCTGTATATTCTTACCTAGTTGCATTGGTTGGATTCTGCATATTATTACCCATTGTGATTTTTAATACCCCACTTGAAACTTGATTCCTCTCAAGTTTCAATAAAATGTATATTTGCACAAAAAGTAAAATTGCAATACAATATTAATGTGACCTGACAAGCCAAATTAAAGATCCCTAGTGTTTTACCCTCAAATGTTTGTATACTAAGAAAATCTCTACATTCTTTTTTTTTCCATTTAAAAAAAGTTTAAATTGCCTATTTTGAAAAGAAATATCAGAACAATGCTTTTTATATTGGTAATTGTTCATATATATATTAAGTAAGATTTACTTTAGCAAAAGGGAGTTTATTTTATTTCCTAAATGGGCTGAATGTTCTTTCTTGTAGTCCTAAATAATTTTGGTACTGTAGTTCTGTTGATGCTACAACTAAATTGTTTTAAAATATGCTAATTTTATTTATTGGCTTGTTTAAGATGTACCCTTGTGTTTACTGTATCTTAGAACTGTCGTGAACTTTATCTTTTGGTAACATTTTTGCTAACTGCTTGGAAATATGAAGTCTTTCATAAATAAATACCAAAAAAATATTTGCTAACATATCATATAGGCGAGCAGTGTTTTGCGTGGCTACCCACACCTCATTCATTGAAAACAGAGCTGATAAATTGCTGTAACTGTTAAACAAGAAGCATTAGAAAAGGTCTTATGTGAGAGTTCATTTCCAACATCTCCCTTTAAAAATACTTCTTGACCAGAGGAAAATCACATTTAAATGACTAAAATCAACTTAATTAAGGGTCATTAATAGAGATACACATAAAAAACTCTCTACTCTGTGAGTGAAATGGGAGCATTTCATTATATAGTGTAGCATGCATGAACAGATAACAATTAAAATAGACCTAGAGTAAAAGGCTAATAAATATAGGGCACATTGTGCTGCAAAATCAGTCACTTAAAATGCTGCCACCCATCATCACACTTGAATTCTGTATTCAGCCCCTTTGGCTGACTCGTTTAAAAGAAAATGTAATTTCCACACAAGATAAATTCGTCTGGTAATTCACAAAAAGCTCACAGTGCATATTTATATTATTAATACAAATTAAGGTCTGGAAGGTATGCTGAGGAATCCAGCGGCTCCGGCAGGACGCGCGTGCATGCAGATCGCACAGTGTGATTCACTGTCGAGTCAGAGGAGCAGTTGTCTGTAATTTTCTGTGCTCGGTGCATCGGATCTGCTGGCGCGACTCAGTAACGCTGGTAAAAATTCTCCTTATTGCAGCTGGTAGCAAATATTCTCTTATTCGTGGCAAGTGACGCAGCCTTGCTCTTGAGGGAGAGAAGAAAGGCGTGAAGGGTCAACTTTGCATCCTGGCCGTGCTGGTGTGTTACTGGGCTGCCCGCCTGCAAACGCTGGGCTCTCTCCCACGGCTGCAGTTTCCACTGGAAGCTGCACAAATCCCGCGTTTATGAACTATCTTACAGTAATTAATATACACAGAAAGCTTAACAGAAAGGGTGTGCTTGAGCGCCACTGCTGCAGAAGTAAATAAGGCACTGAGAGAAGCTTTGATAGGTGTAAGGGATGGGGAGGAGGGAATATCTGAGCCAGACTTGGAGAATACAGCCAGTTGTTCCTGTCTCCGGTGATTGATGATGTTGCTATATCGAATTAGCTGTGAATATGGGAGCTTAAAAAATAAAAGGAGCTGTGGAGACATTAGGAAGGGCCTTCTTAAGGAAGGAAGTGTGTGGATAGAGTCCAGATTTTCATTATAAAACAGTAACTTCATTATATTTTAATGCCATTTTATTTCATTTTATTTTTACTTTGTAGGAGAATGTTTTCTACCATCATTTTTTGTATTTCAAACAAAGGTTTAGCTGTCCTGTGTTTATAATTTTTGTGATGTGTTTCAGGAGTCATGTTATACTATGGTGATATTTATTTGGTTGTTGCATTTCGCCTGTTCAAGTAGTAGATATTTTTGTATGCGTCTGGTTTATAATGAGTAGTTAGTAGAATAACAACAGACTACAGTATCTTATTATCCTGTTATCTTGTGACAACACTTACAGTGTATCTTTTGGAGAACAGAGGTAAAAATTTTATTCCAAATAAAGAGGTATCCTTTCTGAATGTGGGATAGTTGGTAGGCATGCACCCATGAACATAAACTGGTTTACTCTATTAAGAGTATGTGTTTGGGACATTTGGAGTTTTATTGTGGAATAATTGACAAGCACACTTGCACCTTTTCTTCCCTAATTAAACTTATACACAGTAGACTAGATGCCTGGGCAGTATGCCATGTGTCAAGGAGATCATTTGAAATACACATCCACATACTGATGTCCATGTGGACTTTTATCTGACCACATCAGTGAATGTGGGTTTTTGATATGTTTATAATACATTCTGCTGCGGTAAGAGCAAGGTGCTTCCACTACACTCTGTAAAAGAACTCCCTTAGTTATGTTGGCGGGCTCATTACTGCTTCTGATGCCCCAAAAGTTGCTGCCTCAGCAAATTCTGTGCTTAGAGCTTCCAGTAATGGGTGTAAACCGCTCAGGGAGTTTGTAGGATGCTTTGGTCTCTTTGGATGCACTTCTGTGTTGTATAGGTTAGATGGCCTAGATTTATTTTGCTTTTGATTGGACAGTGATTTTTTTCTTGTGAGGGAAACTCTAAGAAAGCAGTAGATTATGAGGTTCTTGATTAAATGGTAATTAAACCACTACCAGCCAATCCACCCTCTGTTAACTGGGCAGCTCCACTTCTATGGAGACACTTGAAGCAGGCAACTTCCATTGGGGTAACTAGGTTATACTGAGAGCTTGATGTGAGCCTCACTCTCCAACTCTGCCTTATTACTTACAAACAACTTTAAAAAATAGTAATAATTTGTTTGCATTGAGAAAAAGTCTGTGCAACCTTTCAAGTGTTACACAGATTCAGATATTGGTTACTAAACGTAGCACTGAACAGTGTGCAAAGAGACAGTCGATAACATTTCTAAAGCAAACCCCATGCAACTATTCCATTCCATTCCATTCCATTCATTCTGGGTTTTGGGGCTCAAAAAGAAGGTGTGTACCTTGAATCTCCTGTGTATCATGGAGTGCTGAAAAAGTGCTGTGTATGAAGCTAAGCATGCATGTGGAAGGATAATTTCTGCATCTGGACATGATAAATGCATCCAAAGGAAAGGAAGGAAGATACCATAAAATAAAAATGTACAAGTAGGGAAGAAATTCTTCTTAAAAAAAAATTTTTTTACATAGTTACAAAATAGATTAATTTCTTAATTTCTGTCATATAGAAATGCTTAGTTACCTCTGTTTAAACAAAACCACTTTTTATTAAAGAGTAATTATACGTATGTGTTACTTGCCACAAAAGATTGCTTTTGTGTTTGTATACATATGACATTTTTCAGAAGCAGATTAACTGTTATGTCAAACTTATGTTTCAAAAAAAACCCTCTGTTGAGATTGTAGAATGTTTAAGTAATGAAAACAGGCACTATATGTAATTGTAGTTTAATTGGGCAGTGTCAATAATCCTTTTGAATTTAGTATATTTCCAGGTTTTGATACTAACATTGTCTTTTGTGATGCATTATTTTGGTTGTGAAGTTTCTGACAACCTTAGGGCCTCAATGTACTTTTTCTCCCCTTTTTCCCCCCCTTTTTTTTTTTTCTTTTCTTTTTTTTTTTTTTTGGAGAGTGGCAAAATGCATCACTGCCCAACAACTAGATTTAGGCAATGAATACCATGAATACTCTAGTGAACTGTTGTCCCAAATTCCCATCTGAATTAAAAGGAAATCCGATTCAAATATTCCAAGTCAATTACAAATTTTAATCCCTTCAATTGCCTTAGGCCAAGATTAAAAACATCTCTTGAAGTTTGTTCTGTTGCCCTACTAGGCAGGACAGATGGAACCCCGTTCCTTGTGTCTTTGCTCAAATGACAAGAGCAACATTAACTAGGTTGTGCTACCAGTCCTACAAAAATAGAGGTGAAAATATTCTTTGAAATCAACATTATATAATTTTTTCCTCCTCTTTTCGTACTACCGTCCCTTACTGTTTCCCCAAGCCTTGAACAGTGCAGCTTCTAGCCGTGCAAATTGCTACCAGCAAGGGCCAGATGGAGCATCAGTCCTGGCTGGGGAATTTACCCACGCTACTTTTTAATGTATCAAATCAAAATAGATCTGGTATTGTGTAAAGCTTTGAAGTATTGTTTGGGGAGGTTTTTTACTCTCATTGCTTCTCAGTGTTAATGCTCTTTCTTTAAACGGTAGAAGATTTGAACAATTTGAATTGCTCTTGGCTTGTACATGAGTTCTGTGGGTTGTTTTGTATCATGCCCTTGTTTTTAAATACTTTCCGTTTTGTAAATGTGGTACTAGGAAAAAAATGTTAACCATTTTTAACTTATCTGTTAACAGGTTCTGTGACTGGCTGCCACATAATCTTTTCTTTGTGCAATCGTATCTACTTGCACGGGCAGTCAAGCAATCAACACCGAAGATGCTTCTTTTTTCAGGGACAAAGAAATACTGCTTATAGTATAGTTTGTCCAGCCATGGTTTCTCCAGCTCACCCAGTTCCTAAGGTACTGGGATTTCTATTATCTAATCTGTTCCTCAGTCAATATAGAGTTTGACTGTGCGTGATCAAGTGTATTCGTTGTCTGACAGCTGGGGGTTTGGGTCACTGTCCTGTTGCTTGGTCTGATATTTGAAATAGGAGTGCTGGTGAGAGAAGTTTTCCACTGCCTTCTGTGTTAAACACAGTGGCATATTTAGTTTTTAGGGAGTTTAATCCTGGGACTTGTTCAGCCATGGTAGTATAAATGGGGAATATTATAATCATCTGTCAGCACTTAACACTTGGGGTCCAGATTCTCGTTTTGGACAGACAGTCCTACCAAAAGTCAGTAGGAATCATTCATGATCACCTGAGTCCTTTTCTGAATAAATCTCTAGCAAGCCAATTACAAAAATGTTTATATTTTGCTGAAATTTTTGTTGATTGGTTATGTCAGTTTTAGGAAGAGAGCATACAATACCTGTGAGTAGCTGCCCCACAACCCCACTGCTTGTTCTAAACTCATCTGTACTGTGCCTGAGTGGGTTTTTTTCGTTGCAACATATAATTTTATTTTTATTTACTTTAGAGTCAAAATGAAGTTTTTCATCCAGTTTTAACTTGTGCTCCACTTCTGGTTTCCATATTTTTATTTTTTTTTTCTGTTTAATTACAGCATACAGATTAACTGTTCAATATTTTTCCTTTAGCCAAAAGGAAACCTAAGTACCCTCACTAAACAGTGCTTTTTAGGATGTGTATTAGCACATTTTAAAATTTTACTTTTCTTTTTATTATAGATTTCTTAAACAACATCTAGAGTATTTCCATGGGCCAAAAATACTAAGAAGTTGTTAGACAGGAAAGCAGATAAGGAAGTTGGATGTAGGGCTCTTACACCTAAGAGGCTTTGGAAGCTCTGTGTGCAGGGAGAACATAGGATTTACATGCTTTATATATTTTCAAAGATTTAAAAATTGTAGAACTTAAAAGCTTTTTTTTTTTCTTATTTTCAGATGCTTCTTTTAGGATAAAGAGGAAAAAATATATTGTCATACTGAAAAGTTGTATTCACAGATCGGAGTTCTCAGGCTGTCTAAAAATCAGTCGAATACTTTGACTCTGAAAACTTGCCTTATTACTTTATACAGAGTATGCCAGAACTCACGTTGAAATAACATGGTTTTTTTCAATCTGTTAGCATGAAACTGTGTACATAGATGTTTGTATGTACAAAGTATGCTGCTTTGGGCTTCTCCCTTAACAGAGCTTACAGGTCAGCAGAGTCAGGTCTAAGCAGTTACTAGGTAAGTGCCCTCCAAGGGGAAAGTGAGGGTGCTGCTGTGTATGGAGTTGCTAATCCAGCAAATGGTAGGGTTTTCTTCTAATTCACAAAGTACTGCAATAGGATGTCCTTAGGGTTGATATGCCTTTCATTTGAACAGTATGTAAATCTAGAATTCTGTTGATGTAAGTCCACTAAAGATAATTTCACTTTTTGTCAGAGTAGAAATGAAATACCTGTAGGAGTAACAATAGTCTTCCTATTTAAAGTCCCGCTAGGGCTAACTGCTTGCCCTACTCTTCTTTACTCCTACATCCTGCTGCTGGATGGTCTTGCTATGTACAGCCCAAGTGCCCACTTCATTTTCTGCCTGCCAACTGCATTCTGAATTTTGTTAAGTCAGTGCAAAACTCGCTCTGTGGCTGGTGGGGCAGAGAATCAGCCCAGCTGTGGTGGGCAACAGACTCTTCCTCAGCCAGTGAAACAGCCCAGAGAGAAAGTGCATTTCTGCTTCTGTGCAAGATGTTATTGTTATTAGTTTGTTGTGTTTTATACACGTGTCATGAAATTGGTGTGGATTTTTAAAAATTAGAAACGGAATTTCACCTCTATAAGAGGGCTGAGAATTTTATGTGTGGAAAAGAATAAGTTCGTTACACTTGCCTTGACATGGTGAATTGGGATACACTTGCATAGTGTTGTAGATGAACAAGCTTGGGGACAGTGTATGAATTACATTAATAACCAAACCCCTCTAAATTAAAGTTAAATCCTAAATTAAGTAAGTTCTTAGACAAAAAGCAATGTCGTGGAAGTTAATAGGAATTTTGTCTGAATAAGAAACTAAGGATTTGATCGGTTTTATTTTTGCGCCTAACTCTATATTGTCCCAGTGTTTAGATGCCTTTTGTAGAAAATTAAGAGTTTTTAAGTCTGTCTCACACAGTTTCAAAACTTGTGACTGTCTGTGCTGGAAGTCGATTGCAGTATGTGGGGTTTCAGCACTGGAAGGCTAACAGACTGGGTAAGTCAGTAGTAACAGGCAATGTTAAGTTCAAAAGGGCAGTGGAAGAAATACTGAGGCAGCCTTGAGGGTTTGCCCTGATGACTTAGGAAGGTCGATACTACGACAGAAAGGGCAAGCTGCCATGAAGCAGGAGGCAGTATCTGAGAAAATGATCCCATTGTCATGCTCAGTTTTCTGATCTTCATTTTCAATCCTTTTTCTCCAAGCATATAAAGAAGCCAGACTATGTGACGACAGGCATTGTACCAGACTGGGGAGACGACATAGAAATTAAGAATGAAGATCAGATTCAAGGGCTTCGTCAAGCTTGTCAATTGGCCTGTCGTGTCCTGCTTCTGGCTGGAAAGGGCTTAAAGGTAACAATTACACAAGTCCCATAGCAGCTTGGATGTCTTTTATGCTTTCACTTATTTGAGGTTTGTTCCTACTTTTTTTTTTTTCTTTTTTTAAAACTTTCCCTTAATGTACATCCACCTTTAAGTTAGCACATGGAAAAAAGGATTTATTAACTTTTGATTCAGTCCATGATATGCCCGTTTAATTATTTCTGTATTTTGGATTTATGTAATCCTTAGCAGTTGCTGGCTCAGGCATAGTATGTTTCTGTCTGTAATCTCCCTCTGTTTGGATTGTGTCAAATCATGTTTGTTTCTCATAAGGCCCAAATTACATTTTTTCCTTTTAGTTCATGGCCCATCTTCCTCATAGATCATGCTTTCCAGCTCTGCATGTGTGCAAGTCCAAAGGGCTGGGCTGCCTCCTCCATTCATGTCCACCCTTCAGGCCCTCGATGTCCTGCAGGGTCTGGCATGACTTGCAGAGCTGCCATTGGAAAAAAAACAGTTGCCAAATTCCACACAATTTTCCAAAGTGCATTGATAATAAAGCCTCATGGTTCCCAGTAATGTTTCTACAGTATGCTTTTTGGGATACCTCCCAAGTTAAAATGTACTGGGAGGAGCCTAGTACCAGGTTTTGCAGATGAAGGAGTACTTTTTTAGCCTTGCCTGGGTATTTCATGTAATAGCATACTGGGTAGAGTAAAATGGGTTGAGTAGCTATGAGATGCAGAGATAGATGGGGACTGTAGGTCAATGCCATTGACTTAAAAGGGGGGAAAAAAAATAAGTTTACTATGTGTTTTTTTTTCAGCTATCATCACACTTTCCCAGAGGTTTAATTCTGGAGCTGGGGTGGCCAATAACAAAACTACCTGAAGCTTTAATCTTACGTAGGGTTGTGCATGTTTCACTTCTTTATGTGCAATTATTTCTCAGTACAGTAAAGCTTACTCATGTAAAGTTAAGGGCACGCACACGTTTCTGAAGGATCAGGGTGCAATGTGGGTTTTGAATGAGAACCATTTTTCACTACTACTCTTTGGGTTTTTTCATGGGTAAAATACATATGTATACAGCATACAGCTTATGATGCAGTTCGTAGTATGTGCCAAATCATACATAATAACAAAATACTACATACATGTAATGAACGTTTTGGAGCAAGAAGGTGACCAGGAGCTGTGAATTGGGAGGGAGGTGGCATTTGGAGTTGCAGTGCTGAGACCACTGCCCAGGTCAGCCACAGGCAGGTGGTGAGCTCCATTTTGTACCAGTAAGTGTCTGGCCAAGACTTCCCTGACTGAGAGGATGCTCCAAAACACTCCCTCATTGACAGGGAATGTCTTCTGCTTTCCAGCCTGATGCTGCACGTGGCCAGTTCACACTCATTTGTTCTTGTGCCAACACCGCTCTTTAATTTAAACAGCTTCCTGCCTTTCCTTGAGTCTGCCCCCTTCACACAGTAATAGAGCTATTACAGCTTTCAGTGCACCAGACTAAACAAACCAAGCTCTTTTAGGCTGTTCTCATAAGGCATACTCTGCATTCCTATTTTACCTGAAGAGCTGCATCTTTCCACCTGTTCCTGTTGTCTTGCTGAGCCTGCCTTGCACACAACTTTTCAAACCAGCTCTCACCTGTGCTTCATCTAATGGCAGTAACATCCCCCAGTATAACAAAAATGTACTATAATGCATGGATGCAGAGAGACAAAGTTTGGGCTGAGCATGGTTTTGATATTACCATTACCAGTCCCACTTCCTGTGGGACTTAAAAATGCAGTGTGTTATTATATATGATACAATTTCCTGGGTTTGAGTTTTAAAGATTTGGGAAAAAAGCAGCAAATTCTATGACATGGAAGCATTTTGTTAGATACCATCAGACTGTCCCGTCCCAAATAAGGGATGAGGTTCACAGTGAGGTGCCTCCCCAACCTTGTCCAGCTAGCAAGAGCTCCTTTAAAATTAAAGCAAATACTGTTAAAAGCAGAACTTTTCACAGTGTGTAAGCCAAGGGTCCAAAAGCCACATTCTTGCACAAAGCAGCAGCAGACCGGACCCAGCGGTTCAGTTTGTCTGTGGGCTGAAGATGATAGATGGGTGAGCGAAGGCAGGAGCAACAAACCTGTATTTATCTGGAACCGATGGCTGCAGTATCCAATATGGTTGGTGCCGGAGCTGCAGCTGCCATCCCAAGGCAGAGGCTGCACAGTAACCCCAAATCCTGGTCGTGAGCGAGTTCATGGCTCCCCATCTGCCCAAGCACGTTTTCGTGCTGAATAAGACACAAGCTGAGCAAATAGACCTGGTTTTACCCTCCACACAGGACACAAGTGCACTCCGCTGTATTCGCTGTGTGTGATGACTGAATATTTCAATATATGGATAAGTATGCTTCCTGCGCCACAGCCTACCTATATTCCATGTGTTACTAAAAAGTCCTCCAAAATCACAGCCACTGCAGTGTATAGGTACGAAGTATGATTTTCAAAGGCTCAAAACTCATTCAAATCAAAATCAATTTTCAGAGGAACCCTCAAAGGCACTTCTTCTCAATGAGGGAGGTTTCCCTACCAAATTTCAAATTTGAGCTTTAACCGTTCCAGAGACAGAGTCAATCCAAAAGAAAAGTGAGAAGAATGTTATTTTAAGCTTGTGCGTTCTCCACTCCATGGATACTCAGAAAATGGCTGAATTATTTATGAGAGACTTTTTTAATATGTAAAATCATGAGGAAAAGATTAATCTAGAAATCGTCAAGCATAAAAATGGAGATTTCTACAAATGATGGATAAATGCCTGTAGATTCACTGTGATCATCCAGGCTATGGCAACTTCAGGTAAAATATCCTCAAGGTATGAAGCCAAATATTTACCTGCTTTATAAAATTAAGTATTTGGAAAACAATTTCATAAAATGCACAAGTCCATTATGAGAAATGTACTGGGCAGTTACAAGAGTTAAGATCCTTTCTTTTAGAAACAAAAGGGGAAAGTAATATTGTGTTTTAACAGACTGAAAGCATTGAAACCAGACATTTCTATAGCAGCTACTGAAACAAGATGCCATGGAAAATTGGAGTCTTTGAGAAAGTAAATGTGGAAAAAAGAACAGAAAGCCAGTACACAGTATTTTAGGTTTTCTAGGAGCCTTTCAGTGCTCATTTCTGCTGCGTGCTTTATTTAATCCCTTTTTGGCTTCTTTTTTTTTTTAAAGGTCCAATGTATCAATACAGTATATCAGACAGTTTAGTGTTTTGTATCAAAGTAGCATATTTGAAACATCCAAGATTTCATTGAAACGCTTGGCTGCAATCACATTCAGTAAATATGAGGAACTATCTTTGCTTTTTTAACAGGATGTTATGTTTGATATTTTAGGTTGGCATGACAACTGAAGAAATAGATTCCATTGTTCATCATGAAATAATCAGACAGAATGCCTATCCGTCACCTCTGGGCTATGGAGGTTTTCCAAAATCTGTTTGTACTTCTGTAAACAACGTGGTATGTCATGGTATTCCTGACAGGTATTTCCACAATAATATACATTTTACCACCGGGAATGAAAATGTTAAACTGAAATTAATAAGTTGTGTTTAATATTGGACATACTTCAGCTTAGCTAAATGTCATATGTAAACGTATTGCAGCTGCATATCATGTTACCACGTGATTCTCATAGATGTTATAGAAATCTATGCAAAATAGAAAAAAATATTACCTTGTTTGTCCAAACACTTTTAAAAAAATACTATAATGCCTTTAGTGTGTGGAAAAAAACCCAACAGTGCAGTCTGATTTTTTTTTCCTCCAGCAAAATAAGTATAGGGTAAGGAATAAATATATTTGAATTTATGTGGGTTTTTGTTTTTTTTTTTTTTTATTTTCAATACATTCAGCTACTCACAAAGCAAAATATGAACCCCAGTGAGAGAAAAAGAATAAATATAATGGTAGATTTTTCAGGTGTTGATATGTTTTTTCTGGTAGTTGTTTCTCATTATTTTATATTCAGCTACACTTGTTCTCTAAGTAGTGAGAGCTGAACATTAAAAATGGTTATTCTGTTTGCCTCTGCCTTCCTCCATCACAAAATACCTACCCCCTGATTTTTTATGTATGTGCCATTAGGTGTTTATTCTTATATTCCCTTTGTTGGGAACTGTCTGTCACCATTATTATTTTTTTTTCTGTTTATGTTTCAGTCGACCTCTTCAGGATGGAGATATTATCAACATTGATGTCACGGTGAGTAATTCATATAAAAAATAGTCTTTGATCAACTTTAGAATCACTAGTAGCAACAGGAAGAATAGTGGATTGGAGATGGGGGATGCACAGATGGATGTGCTGTTTACTTCTGAGCCAAGGCACAAGCAGCTGGTTTCCTTTTTTGTTTTTAACTGTGTGTTTATTCCAGCTAGACCCAGGCCTGACTTGAATTTAGGACTGGAATCAGATGCACTGAGATCAATGTTGGCCTAAGTGAAATGTCAACCCAATCCTGCTATGTGTCATGTTTTTGAGAAGGTGTAATTGTTATTGATCCACTGTGTAGTTAATGCAGAGCACCACAGTACTGGGCAGCAGCTGAAGATAGATATGTATGAGATGAGCTAACATGAAGAAAGCCAGCATTTTTCCTTCACTCTGCCAAGATTGATCTTCCTCTTCCTGCTGATTTTGAGTGGGGCCTGTCATTATCTTACTCTGTCATTAGAGGCTACATTGGCCTGTGTATGTCAGTCTATTTGGACAGCAACTCTTTTGCTAGCAGTGTTCCCTACATTTATTAAAATCCCCGAAGGTAGTGTTGTGTTCCATTTCTGGTATAAAAGCCCTGAACCTTTTGCGCAGAAACAGAAATAGTGTGATATAACCGTGACTTAATATTTCCAGAGAATGATCAATTATAGCTATTTAAATAAACACTGGCTGGATTTTCTTAGCAGCACGAAAGTAAGGAAACTGGAAACCTAATTCTCGCTTCATTTCTGAAAAAAAAAAGTCTCTTGCAGAAGTTTTCTTATTTTTTATTGTAAATGTTTTTATTTTCCCAAAATGCCATTTATTCCTAATATGAACACAGACATCGTTTGAATTCCACCACTATTTTGCAATAATAATATATCACATACAAGGAATTAACATCTCATAAACCCAAGCTTTTTCAATCATTAAAGAAACTCCTGGTAACTTGATACTGTTTTCTATGGGCCCAAATTTCATACTGGCAGAAGCAAAGAAACCTCCAGCAGACCTGCCTCTGAGCATGAGGATCAAGCTTTCTAAAATATTTTCTCTGTCAAAATTAGGGTCAGTGACCTTTTTCCCATGGTACACTCAAGTGTGATCCAGAACTGGGTTACTTTTGGTTTGGTTTTTTAATCTTTCTAAAACCTTACTCTTCTCCGTACTTCTAATGGTGGAATTCTGACTATCAGGTTTGCACAGTATGATCTATTATTTTTAAAGTATATTTTTGGCCTGCAATTTTACCTTGGTGAACTGGTGTACCTTTGCTCATTTTATTTGACTAAATCAGTTTGCAACAGCTAAGGATTTAATATCTGATTTTTTTGTATCTCCTTAAGGTTCACTTTACTTTTTTGTTTTATCTGTCAGGATAATAATGACACCTTAGATTTTTTAAAAAAGTGTAGATTGATATCACAGATACTTTCCATGATAAACTAAACAAAACATTTTTATATTAATGTGGTGCTAATAGCCTGTCCACTCTGCTTTACAAATAATGTCTGACAAAATGTAACTGGTCTTTTTGAAGATGTGTTTTTATTTGTTTTCTGTTTACTCTCATAAAAGAAAATAAATCTTAATGTTTCTGTGAATGTGAAGATTCCAGCAAGGATGGGAATTGCTGATTATCTTTGTAAGATTTTTTTTTTTATCATTTAAAACTGAATTGTGCTGTGCTTGATAATTGCTCAGTTCCAAAATAGCTGAGAAAAAAAAATTACTTTTCAGCATTGCTAATTGATCCTTTAGCTTATTTTTAATGAGCAAAACTGGGATGTTTCCTAGGTGGACAGAATAAAAATCAAAGTAAATACTGCACAACAAATTGTTGATAATTGTGTACAGATTCTATAAAAAGATTAAATAATATTCTAGTTATTAAATGTAAACACTTCACACTATATACAAATTATTTGAAGAAAAAAATCCATTTTTGCACAATTAAGATGGTAGAATTCCATAGATGAAATACAAATTTTATTGGCTTGAATCGTGTAGCCTTTAAAATGTATTTTAGTGTAGCATTATCCATCGCTGAATCTTCAGCATAGGGCAATTTTCAGCCAGCCATTACCAGGTTAATGTTTCTTACAACTTGGTTCTTTCATTGACTTTTAAGGAATTAGTGTGTTACAGTTGCTGTGGTTGTAGCTTATTAGCATCAAAAATATGTAATTGCAGCTGATGGGCTGCAGTAAATATTATTATTATTATTTTTAAGCTCTCCTATGTTTTAAATCTGTATTTGTTTTTCCAGGAGGATGATGTTTAATGTTGGGGTTTCGTGTGCTGTACTTGCTAGAGCTAAAAATGAACCAGTTTGGTTTTAATAAGAACTAGCTAGATTAAAAGCCATGCAATAGACTTTAAATTATTAAAGAAAAAAAAAAATGTAGTGGTAGTCTGGGCTGGCAGAAAAAGGTGTAGAGCCAGGGATCGCAGCCTGTCTCCACCGGAGCAGTCACAACACAGCTGGGCTCTTGCTGGCATTCACCTATCTTTAAACCACCCTCACTCCTAACTGCGTGCATTTTCTTTACATCTCGGCCTGAGCACCATCCTGGCCTTGGGATAAACTGCCCTTAGACAATTGGGTTTTGGGGTTTGGTGGGGTTTTTTTTAAGTTTGGAATTGACCAAAAAGAATGTGAGTCTGTCTTTTTTGCAAATAGCTCACCAGTGGCAAAAGTTCAGTGCTTCAAGCTTTGTGAGTTATTAGTCCTAGAAGCATAGTTGCTCACTGTTTTGGGGGAAGAAAAAATGTTTTAGAAGATCAAAACCGTGGACCATTATAATTTGTTTTTCTGTAAAGAAATTTGGCTTGGTCTTACAATTATGTGCCTGCCTGCCGTACTGCAGAGCCACAAACCTCATTATTGCTGAGCTCAATAGTGCACAGCCAGGTTTTCCTGTGCCCAGCAAAGAATTTCTGGAGAACTGAGGTTTAAAACGTATGAAATGTCAAAAAAAGCCCAAAAAACCCAAAACTCACAAACGTAGTTAATTCAACAGGATGTGAGGTTTTCAATGTGAAACTTTGCAGTGCTAGAATGGTACATTTATTCTCTTTCAATTCATCTCTGGAAATCAGAAATAAATCCCAATATTAGTGCCACATTGTTTACCAAACATGCAAGGGCTGGTGGTGGATTTCCTGTGCTTTCTGTGGGGCGCTCTGGACATTGGTAGCAGGGTACTCCTCATCCCACCGTCACAGCATCACCTCAGAACCCCTCCGGGAGATACTGGCTGCAGAGGGCTGGGTCTCCCAGTGCCCATGACCAGCACCAGGACTCAATGCCCTGCCCCTGCGGGGTGCCAGCAGGTCCCTGGCCCCAGGGGTGGGCAGGTGGGTACCTGAGAGTCCCCAAGGTCCCCTTCAGCCCATGGATGGCCCCCATCCATCTTCTTGCATACAGCCCAGTTAGCCTCATGTCTTACGGTTGAGCAATGTCATTGTCTGGTGCATTGCTGGGCAGAGATGCACAGCTTTTTGCATTTCTTGAATTTTTAATTGTCAAATCCTGTATACCTTACAGTCTTTTGTGACTTTTTTTCTTTTTTTTTTTTCAATGCAATGTTTTGCTTTTCCGATGTAATTCTCACAAGTACAGCTTACCCATGGTCTATCTGTTGCAATGTAGAGCTCGATCTTAGAAAGAATGGATTTGATTAAGGAGACGGTCTGTTCCTGGATGCAAAACAAGAAAATGTCTTTACATTTCTACATATGTTTAGGTGTATTACAATGGCTACCATGGTGACACTTCTGAAACCTTTTTGGTGGGCAATGTGGATAAATCTGGTCAAAAGTTAGTGGAGGTTGCCAGGAAATGTAGAGATGAAGCAATTGCAGCTTGCAGACCAGGGGCTCCCTTCTCTGTAATTGGAAACACAATCAGGTAAGCCTTATATTGACAAGTAAAGGGAGGGCTGGCAAGTGGGACAAAGGTTATTGGTGGTTTGGTATAAAGCTGATGACATGTTTTATGATTCAAAACCATCATTTCAGTCTGATATCAGTATGTGAACTGCCAAGCTATAATGTTGTTCCTTGGATAAGAGAATTTTTTTTTCTGAAGTGAATTACACTAGGGTCAACAAAGATAACTGTACAAAGAGTCAAAGATATTCATAAGGTATATTTAAATTAAGAGATGTAATTTGCAGTGTGTTTTTGTTTATTTTTTGTGTGCGAAACTACACCACATCTGTGGAAGGATACAAGGAGGTTAGAAACCATTGTTTTCATTGTATAGCAATAATGAATGTTACAAAGAAATTAGTCAACATAAATAAGTCTCTTTGTTTAAAAAGTACAAAAATATTTAACTCAAGAGCTTCTGATCTTACAAAGAGCAGCGCATGCTAACGTCACAGAGAAAAAAGAGCTCACATTCAGAGATTTTTTCCTATTTTGCATCTCTTCCAGCCTTCACATAAATGCAGTGGTGACTCTTCTTCTGCTAGCAGTTTTGAATAAAAATACGGCTTAGTTTTTTGAAGGTACCTATGGATTATTTTAAAATGTTTGCCAAAAAGAAAAATAGATATATATCGTATACATTTCATTAAGCAATACTTTGCTGGACTATTAATGGTCCCAACATGCTATTGAATACATTCTGATTACTTAAAAGCTGCACGGCTTAGTCACCTTGAAAGGATGCTGCTTTTTTTTCTTTGTAAATCTTCAAATACTTTAAGGAAAAAAGAGAACAGCAAAATACCAGTTAGATGTATTTATAGCTTTAAAAATATTGTAACAGAGTCTGAATCAAACTTTAGTAAAACCTCTTTGGGTTATATCTGAGAAGCTTTTATTGAAGACTTTGTATAAAATTGTGTTTTTGACAGTTTTAAATTATAGGCTAACTAGCCTGGAGAAAAAGGATAGTGTCTTTCTGTTCTTTCATAGGAAATGTTGAATCAGACCCCTACTGGGAAAAGAAATTTAATGCATATCTCACTATCTTACTGTCCATGAATATAATAGAAGTGAATTCAAAATGTAGTTTTATTTTTGCAAATGGGATGAGTCGATAGATGCACCTCATATTTTTGAACACCTAGGGTTCAACAAATTTACTGGTGGTGCTCTTGCATTTTAACAAAATTTATTCTTGAGTAGAAGGGGGCACAGAACACTGGATTCTTATTCAAGCATTCTATCGAGCTCTGCATTCATGGCTGTGTCTAAAGGGCATGTCAGCCTTTGATTCTCTCTGAGAGGTAATTATCCTTTTCCTGTCACGGAACAACAAATGATAGCTAACTACAGAGGCACATTTGCAGTAGTCACATTCATCAACTGCAGAAAAAAAATTCAATTTAATTGTGCAACACAGCTGCACATAGGCTTTTTGAGCATTTCTGTTGTTCTCCCTGTCTTGCTATTCCTCCCTCCAGATCTATTTTTTAAACTTTTTTTTCTGGTTATTTTTTTCCCCCTTTTTGTCTCTTCTTCCATTTTTACTCTCTGTACTTTCTTGTTAAAGTAATTTTCCTTTGTGGCTCTCATTCTTTTTTCCCCATTGAAGGCTATGAATGTAGAAAATTATCACAATTACTCATATAATTGAGCCTCTTTGTAGCAAGTGCAACTCCAGTAGCCTTTCTCCATCATGAAAATGGTTTCATTATAGGGTTTTTCATATTCTCTGACACCATCTACACAGAGGAACAGGCGTGCAGATGAGATGTACTAGGAACAGGGTAGATCAGTAAGGTCACAGTAGGAATAATTAGCTCTGCTATGGAAAGAGCATCTAGGCCTTTTACTGCTACATAAATGTACTGTCCGTGGCTTTTAGTCACAAAAAAACTTACTAACAAATGGAGCTCCCGCCTACTACTTTGAAAAAAAGATTTGTATCAACACTACAATTTTCCATCATTAAGACTAATAACACAGAGCCTAGTATACATCAAGGGGAATAAAAAGAAAAATCTCACATTCAAGTGGCGGCTGGGTGCTGACCTTTGTTCCCTTTTTTTGTGTTCAACTTAACTCTTTACAAAAAAGAGCCACACGCCACACCAACATGCAGGTGAACTCCAGCTAGTGCTAGCAAAGCATGGCATTCAATTGGAAAATCTGATAAATCTCCATGCAGGATAATGCATTTCATTACAGATTCACTACATTAATTCTAGCTGTATTAAAAAAAAAAAAAAAAAAAAAAAGAAAAAAAAAAGAAAAAGAACAGGATTGAATGTGACATTGGATTTTTGCTGTGTTAGTACGGAGGTCAGTTTACTCGCAAAGTGTAAATATATAGTCAGCGCCCCCTTTGAAAAGCAGATTAATCAAAGCTAGTAGCTGTTCAAAACTACATATGAAATAGCAGGTCATTAACTTTTTTTCCTCAGGATTTTATCCTGTAGACGCTTTAAATGTGCTGATCTGTTTAGAACTGCTTTAACACAGCCTCTGCTGAAAGATCGCCTTGGTTTGGTGAAGCTGTGTGTGTCTGGTTATTTGTTGTTTGACATTTGCAAGCGGACAGATATATGTACATAATATATACATCAAAATCTTAAGCTTTGGGAGGGTTAGATATCATAAATACCTGAGAACAAATGCCTACGAGCTGAAAACATGTAGGCCCACCAAATCGAGATGTGTCTAGGGTTCTGTCCTCAACATTTTCTATACAAGTGCTCAAGTGATATGCAGAACATATCTTAGGCACAAATATTCCCTTTCTACAGTAGAATTGGGAATATTTGTGTCACAGAGGTGAGTTTGCATTTGGTATTCTAACATAGTCTTTGTTATGGAAGCTCAATAGCTGACATTGAATATGTCTCGGATAGCAGCTCTTCTCCCATCAGCTACAAGTTGCGAATAAAAGAGCACATGGATTCTTGAGTTACTTTGCTTAGAAAAATATGAATCTGCTAATTTGTTCTTCCTGAAAGTGGTGGCAAAACTGTCGGTCACATCCAGTGGAAACAGAATTGGGCCCAGTATTACATTTTCATCTACCATTTCTAACATTTCCCTTTCAGATAGAAACAAATCTAGTTCTAAATCTACTTTTTAGACAGTGAGTTTAGGTACATGAAAGTGTTGTGAGTGTAGAGAGCTAAAAAACATAAATGTGATATTGTTAAATAAACCAATTTCCAACTCCTAGGAAAAAATAGTAGTGATGAAAGTATTAATAAATGGTTTAAAATGTTTAACTCCTAAGTATATGTTTTGATATTAATTTAGAACAATATAAAGCAGATTTTTTAAAAAAATCTGTTTCTATCAGATTATGCACATTTAAACAATAAGTGGCTCAGGCAAAATAAGTCATTTTAATGTCATCTGTGATAGATTTTCCTTGACAGCTACTGTAAATTACAATTACACTGCTTCTCTCTGCACTTGAAAGTAAGCATTGCAATAAATTATCTTTTATTTCAATCCATCATGTCTGCTTTCAGAAACAGAGAACCTCAAATAAAAGTTCAGCACTATTGTAAGAAAAATACAGTAATTTGTGTTCCACTTTGAAACTAAAATGTACCTTTCTTTCAAAAAACAATTGTTGGCTTTCAAAAATATTACTAATTATACCTCAACATTTATTGTCATTATAGGGAATCCCTGAACTTGTGCATTCCCTCAGTCTTGGATTACTATTTCAGAGAAAAATACTTAAATGGTTTCCCAGTAGAATTTTGCAATTTCTCAAATTTGGTAATATGGTACTATTCAAAATTAGTATTTTTATCATGAGCACATCTAGTTTAGGCTGATGCTGTTTTCAAGAATTTAAAACAAAGAACAGGGAAAAACAAACCTGCCATTCAGTGGTCATTTTGCTATTAACATATTAAAAAAAATCTGATTACTTCTGATTAAAAAAAAAATGCATCCATATGGATCCTTAAGTAAGAAAATTATTGTCATAGGTCTTTTATTGCTTTCGGTGTTTCCCAAGTGTGTTCACTAGTGAGTGTACAAAAGTGTAAGACAGGTTTGTTCAGCAACTTCAGCCATTTATGTCGTGCTGCCCTGTGACCACTCTTGATAAAGTCTCATCCCTGAGGAGGGAAGCTGGCACTGGGGAGGAAGGCTCTCTGGCTGGAATCAGTTCACCAGGATATTCAGCCTGGATAGTGGAGCAGCCTGTGCCATCTCATCTGATCAACCAAATTCTTCCCTTGTGCCACCGAGAGCCCAGAGAGGCAGTTGTCAGTGCTGAAAATGGGATTTGTTTCTCTTTGGCTTAGAATACTGGACCAGACCTGCCTTGAGGAAAAAGTAACAAAATTTGGTAAGAAGAAAAGAAAATGTAGGGTTTGGGGTGGTGTTTTGTGTTGTTCCCCTCTTTCCCCTCCTCCACTCCCTCCCCCCCAAAAAAAAAAAAAAAATTAGGGAGCTGGGATGCCTGATTTTTGGTAGATGCTCCTGGAGGCTATCTGCACAGAGACAGCCCCCTAAGGAAATTCTTTCAACCTGCTTTTCAGCTTCTTAGCAGGAGGGATTGATCCCATTCCCCCAGGAACTCCTTTCAGGGAGGCTCCAGAGTATCAGGGCGAGCTTTGTAGAAAGTTGGTCCTGCCTGTTGCTGCTCTGTGGCAGTTTCCCTGTTGGGCTGCTGGCAGGACAGAAATGTGTGTCTCTACACTTACCCTTCCTTTCAGAGAATTAGCTGTTGTCTGGCAATGTCTGGCAACATGGGAAGAGGATGCTCAGGAGGAAACTGTACCCAACTCTCCTGTTTCTATCCACTCTCAAAAGTGTGATACCACTGTATGAAAGATTCTGCCTGTGGGTTTAGGTGAACAGTCTGGCCCTCAGTGATGTTCCTTTATCAGCTGGGTTGTTGCCCGTCCATCCTGACGGCAGGTGCTTTGCCGTCAGCAACAGAGGAGCAGCACTGCAGGTACTCTTGACTCCACAGCCACTGGGCTGGAACACATGGCAGCAAAACATAGAATCAAGTACTGGGCTCATTAAATGATTATGCTTTTAATCCTGCCCAATTCACCTCTGCCCAAGCATGTGACATGTCTCGAAGAATAAAAAATGTGATGATAAATGTTGTCAAGAGATATTTTTAACAATGATCATCCTGAATCCTGAAGACCTTTTTTATTTTTTCCTTTTTTTAACCTTCATGTTGTCGGTGGCTCTGCTGCCCTAGCTTTGCTCTGAAAGTGATTTGGTTGGGGTAGACCGACACATCCACCCAATGCTGCAGCTCTCCTTTTCCACTGTGGGTGCCAGGCAACCCAGCTCAGCCGTGCTGACTCCTGCCTCACGCCTTTGCTGCTTTCCCACTTGCAGTCAGGGCCCCTCCAACTGCCTGATCTCACGCTGCCTGTCTGCAAGGAGCAACACATGGAGCTGGGGCTGCAATATTATCAGGTTGCCTTCCCGGGAAGGCTGGAAAGAAAGGCCACCACTGACAGATTCTGAGCTGAGCAATGAGACAGCAAGACCAAAATGTTGAGCTGTTATCAGGAGCAAATGGCAAACTTGGGCAAAAATGCTCCACTCCATGACATTCACATTTTTTAACCAGATTCCACAGCCTGGGAGTCCTGGAGGCTGGAGAGGCTGACCAAGATCAAGAATTCAATTCACTCTTCTCAGAGCTGTTTCAAAGTCCTCCCTGCCAGCATTTACAGCCAACGTGTACATGTACATTTACAGGACTGCCTTTGCAAGTTGTAGCTGGGGTTAGTAGCTCTGGTTGTTATGAAAGCTGTGTGTTTTACTGTAACTTCATAAGCATGTAAGAGTTCACTAAGGTTTTTTAAATACACCAAAGTAAAGCTAGTAGTTGTGCGGTGAAATGTGCTTCCGAAGCACATGCAAATACTAGAACCAGATTGAATGTGGCTGAGTTTCATACCTTCAGCTTATTTTCTCCACAGGTTTTCTCTGTGTCACTTCAGGTTCATTGGCCACGTTACACTTTATGTAAAGAATACCCAAGCTTTGTATGTAGACGTTATTAAGTGGTTAGGAGGGGGGGCACAGGCGTCTGTCAGTGCAGATGTCAAAGCCCTGTGAGCTCCAAGATTCCCTATTTTGATCACAGACAGTAACCACTGAAGTACTGATGCCAACAGAGTTGTTTTCAAGCTGTTTGGCAAGAAAGTAGCAGAATTCACCATTGAAATGCACGAGAACTACTTCTTTCACTGCATAAGGATGGGATTCTGTCTTAACACTGGCTTCTGTGTGCCCCAGCACTCGTGCACCGGGTGCCCAGCACACAGCTGCTGCTGCCACCCTCCTTGGCACCAGCTGAGTGCTGGGGCCAGAACTTCCCCTGCCTGCAGGGAAATATGTAGCCGTGGTCCTCAGAAGAATAGGTGCCCAGAGAAAAAAGCTTTCTGTCTTGCTACAGAAGATGGAATTTTTTGGGAGGGAAAAAACCTATAATAATTACAAAACATCTCAAAAAATGGCCAAGCTCTTCAAGTGGTCAGGGGTGCTGTGTAAGGACATCAGCAAAGCTGAATAGGCAGTGGGATTGTTTATGTTTTTCCAAAAAGACTTGCAGAAGAAGGTGGAAAAAAAGGTTATCACATGTTGCATGGATGGCTTCTGCCATCTCTCTTCCGATAATCACTTCACCTGTATGGGAATAATTACCTGCATTGCTCTGGGCTTGGTCATCAGGAATCTTCTGTTCCGTTTTGTGAATGTGCCTGAGTAATCTGGCTTTCTAACTCCTCGCCATTCCCTGTGCTGCTTCCTTGGCTTTTAGCGTCATCGTAGCCAGCTGACCAAGCTTCTGACTCAGACATGGGTGACGTGATAGAAAGGCAGGGGAGAAAGTCTTTTCCATCTCTAGTAGGACTTTTTTGCTGCATAATCCTTTGTGATTTTTTTTCCACATATATGATGTATAAGGTAAAAGCATGGACTTTCAATACAACCAAATTAAGGCCAACTTCTAGCCTTACCAATAACCTTCTTTGCCAGTACTTAAGAGTTTGGGGACAGCTAAACTTGAAATTTCGCTTCTCCAGAGTTAATGAGAGCAATGTGATTAATCTTTGTATCAAGGTTCTGTGTGGGTAAAAGGTAATATACAAATCCTTTTAAAATGTGCTTTTAAGGTCTGAACACTGCAGCATTATTAACCACTGCCCCAGTTCTCTTCTCTCATTGCCATTTCACTGTGGTGGAGGACCATGTCCCTCAATTGCAGTGGCATTAAATTCTGGGACGGTGACCCACGGGCACTGAAGCCAGGCACTGCAGGGTCTGTGAAGCCTGGTGTGCAAAGGGATTACTGTGTACAGCAACCTGAGGCCACTTTATACCTGAATACAGGCCTCCCATGGGGTTTAACATGCTTTAATTTCTGCCAGGGCTTACACTTTTATTTGAGTTTCTTAACTTTCCCGCATTTCTGCCTGCGGTCAAACTCTGAGAAAGCATTTGTTAGGGTGTAAGTATAGACAAACCTGAAGTTTTTAACTGCCTACCTTGATTTAAAACAACCAAATGAAACTTTTAATGTTGTAGGCAAAATCTTTTGGGGCTTAGTGCCTTCCTATCTTGCTCCTGTTTGCTGTTTGCTATTTGCATGGGGATGGTATGCAGGGGTGGGAGCAGCTTCCTTGTCACTTCTAATCCACCTCCAGGTCCCCCCAACTCTTCACACATTCCCATTATGGATGTCCCCAGCCCTCCTGGCTGAGCTGCTGCAAGTCACCCCTTCCACCACTGCTTCTACCACCACTTGAGTAAGGGCACAGCCCTAGAGTGAAGTCTGCAGACATGGCAGGGTGCACCAGCCAGAGGACACCCTGCATATCTCCACATCTTCCCTTTTTTAAGGATCTAGAGAGGGCTTTTGGATGCAGATCAGTACTGGGACATGTTCCTGCCAGCAGCTCTCAGAGACGCTCCTCTCTGAGACAGGCCATGAAAGACAGGATGTATCCCTCAGGCAGAACTGAACTCCCATAACTGTTATGATTTGTTTTTGCTACAGTGGTGATGGGTTTACTGGAAATACATTGTTAATTAGCATGAACAAATTCACTGGAGTCGAAATACATTTTGGAACTGAATGTTTGGGATATTCTGAAAAGGAAGCAGTAGGGCTCTTAACTCTCCCCATCAGCAGCAGGACCCTCTTCTCCTGCAGGAAGCCCAGTGCAAGCAGCAGGTACACGGCCCAGCATGGGCTCTGCGCCTCGGGAGGGCTCAGCAGAGGCTGCGGTTTGGTGATGTGCTGGGGTCTCAGCTGCACGACTTGGCTGCCATTTAGGAGTTCCATGTTAAAATGAGTTCCCAGTGTGCTTGTGGAGAAGGTTACCCTCCATCAGACGGGGAGACAACACACTGCTGTCTTGCTTAGACAGCAAGGCTGGCATGGGAGCTACCAGCCTCTGTGTGTTAACTCTGAAACCTAACAATGGCTCACCGGTGCTAGCTGGGCGGCTCCTGTCTTTTGGAGAGGGCACAAAGTGGTGACCCGGCGCTGGGGTGGAGGTGACGACTTGTGGGAGCCAGGTGATGCCGATGCCGCTACCAATGCAATAGCAGGGGCCGGGGCTGGCGAGAGAAGGTGGTGGTCGAGGTGTGCGCCCTCACGGTGTCCTCTTTGCCCCGCAGCTCCGTGGCACGGCGGGGCGGCTTCCAGGTCTGCCCTTCCTTCATCGGCCACGGCATCGGGTCGTACTTCCACGGGCACCCCGAGGTGTGGCACCACGGTAAGCGGCCCCCGCCGGCCGGACCCGCCTCCCCCACCACTCGCTCCGCCGCCGGCGATGAAAGGACTCCGGGGGAGGGAGGGGTAAAACGAGCAGAGCCCCCCACACCCACTCACGCTGCTGGTCCCGAAGGGAGTGCCCGGGAGGGCAGCCCCGGCCACGCTTTCTGAGAGTCGCGCGGGTATTTCTGAGGACAAACGGCGCGTTTAACAGAGCCGTCGGAGCAGCTGGACCCCGCGGACCCCATCTCCCGCCCCGCTCCGGGCGGCATCCGCCGCCTGCCACGTCCCCGCATCTCCGCAGCTTTTTTTTTTTTGCCACACCGGCAAAGTTTGTCGCGGGGCAAATGAAAATCGCCCCTGAAACGTTAAAAGCCCCCGGACCCGGCCTGGAAGGAGCCGCCGTCGGGGCGGTCCCGCCGTGGCCGGGGTGGGATCGGCATCAGCGGGTGCTCCCGTTCGTAGGGACGAGCGGCGTGCGCGGTACCTGGGGTAAAATGGGGTTTTAAACCAAGTGCTGATTGANAAGGAACCAATTGCGTGAAACGGCTTCCAAATGATAAAATCTAGAATATTAAATGTTTAATTACAAATCCTGTTAAATGACCTGTTTGACGCCTATTTTTGACGCGTATTTGACTCAGCCGGCACACTTGGGCTGTGGAGGGTGAGAAGGATGAGATCGTGTCCCCGAAGCTGTGGTTTATCAGCGAGCTGCCTGGTGGCTCTTATGTCATTTGCTGCCTGGCAGAGCTGCTGTTTGGGTTTGGGGACTGCAGCGCCGGGAACCAGTCAGAGCCTCGCCCCGCAGACTGAACGTGCTAAATACCAATCATGGAGAGCTGGTGGGGGAAAAGCCCTCTTTCTCACTGTGTGGATAAATGGCGCGGCAATTAGAGGGAAATAAGAAAATTGTTGTTTTGCTGATTTAATGAACATTTTAAGCCCGTTTTAAAAATTCAAATATTTAAAACTATCTGCTGTTTGTAAGTGTGGTTGGTGCTTTGGTTATTATCCACGGGGTCTTAATTAAAGCTTGATTAAAATTCCCCGCTTTTACAAAAGAGGAATGGGCAATTCCCTACCTTGATATTTCATCTTCCTCTTTAGTTCACGTTTTAGTGTTTCAAGAAAGAGCCGGCCCAGGGAGGACGGGACTTGTGTGGAAGGGGAGCTACCCGCTGGGACACCCCTCCTTTCTTGCGTGCCTCACAGCCCACGCCGGAGTGCAGCTAACTTAGCAAACATTTTGTTTTTCTTCTTTCAGAGCCAATAATAATGGAAGGATCCCCCGAATTTAAGATTCTGAAGGATAAGTGGACTGCAGTTTCTGTAGACAATAAAAGGTGCCTGATGTAATTTTTTTTAGTCTTTCCTATGCCGTAGAACTGATCACTGACAGCCGAAAAAACCCGGGTGAGTTTTACAGGCGTGGTAGCCGCGTTTACCCCCTACTAACCAACTGCTAAATGTGCGTTTCAGGTCAGCACAGTTTGAACATACCATTGTGATTACCTCAGAGGGAGCAGAAATCCTCTCTAAAGTGGTGGAAGAAGACTAAGGATGGAGCAAGGAGTGCAGGGACTCGCTGTGCTTTCTGGCGTTTCCAGTTTCACTCGAGACAGAGATTTCTGTAATTTCTGTGGGGAATGGGTGCTGTGTAAGTCCCTGTAGGGGACAGAAAAAGCAGCTTGAGGGGGCGGCTCTGGTCATAGTTCTTTCTGTGTGTTACCTGGTGAGTATTTAATAAAAGTCACTTGTCTTGTTTGTGACCCTTGGAAGCAGCCATGTACAGCCTGCAAGTGCAAAGTGTTTAGGTTATTTGGGGTGAGGGGCAAAAAGCGGGTCCCCTCACTTCCAAATCCCGTGCAGGACAAACACGTATCGGATGACATAGTACAGCTGAGAGGACAGAGGAACAGAGTTTTTTTCCCCTTATAGCTGAGCTATGGAGTCAATTTGTCTTCACTGCGATTAGCACAGTGCTGTTTCCCAGGCTGTAACTTCTACTTGGATGGAAAAAAGTTTCCCAGGGGTGGCGGGCAGAGACAGCAGCCTCTTTCCCCACAGCCTTCACAGCAGCAGTCTCCTCCGTCCTGCCTCAGCTAATTTCTCTTTGTACAGCACAAAAAGTGATTAAAAATGAGATGTGAAGCATGCTTCTCTAGAGATCAATAATTGGACTGCTTGAAGAATTAGCCAGTTTTGGGGCAATCACTGCTCTGCGGTGCCCGTGTTAGTTAAGGAAGAGGCACTCTGCAATGTAAGCGTTTAACAGAAGCAGAGGAGTTTGCCGTCTGGAGGATGAGCCCGGCTCCTACCCAGAGTTTAGCGCTGATGGTCCTCATGAACTGCGAGTCCCCTGCTCACTGCAGTCCTGTCCTGGGCCTGCCGGGAGTGGAGGGTTTGATCTGCAATGAGCAAGTTGCTGAGCGCCCCGTCTGGCTTTGGTAGTTAGGAGGTGGCCTTGGAGATAAGCGGGGGACATCCAAAAAAATGCCCCGGAGTCGCAGCAGCAGCGGTGCGGGTTTGGTACAAATAACTTGCCCTTAATTGTAGGCAGATGCGATCCTGTGCCAAGGGCTGGTCGGTTGAGCATGGAGGCGGCCGGGGCTGCTCGGTACCGGCTCCCTCAGTGGTTCAGGGCAGAAATAAGCCACTTTCTTACAGCTTTACTCCCCTGTTTGTTTTCACTCGAGTACAGGGAGCTGTCAGCTCTAATAGTTTCTAACAGCATCTTTTCAAAAAGCAGGACCCCCTCCCCCAGAACACGGCTAACACCGCTCAGCTCCTTCCTCTCCGAGAAGAGCTTGGAAGGCCTTAAAACCTGTAAAAACAAACCATGCAGCCAACAAGTTTACAAATACACAGCGGTTAAACAGCGCGCGGGAGGCGAGGGACACCCACCACCCCCGGGGGCGGGGTGGGGAGATAGATTTGTTTCCTAACACGCCGCCGCCCGGCAGCGCTGCCCCCTCCGAGGGGCGCTCCCGTGGGCTCACCATGGGCGCCTACTGAGGGATTTAGACCCGCCGAGAGACCCTGGAAGGCACCTCAGGTGCAGCAGAGAACGGCTTCTCCCTGTCCCCTCCGCCGGGCCGCCTCCACCTCCCGTCCCGCGCTTATCGCGGCGTGGGGTGAGGCGGGAATAGGGCAGCCGGGAGCAGGGAACCCACCCGCAGACGGGTGTAAAGGGGGCTGCTGGCAGCTCCTGGTAGTAACTGTTTGCTCTGAAGTCTCCCCGTTAACTCTGACGGGACTGCGGGTTTTACCGGCCGCTCCGGTGAGGTGGCGGGAAGGCGCTGGCATTGATGGCGCATGTTTGTAATCCTAATTATGAACGAGACTAAAGAGGTGCCTCGGCCGTGCGGGGACAGTCAGCGCCTCGCACAAGACCTTCACGCAGGAGGTCTTGCCGGGCAAACACGATGAGAGCCCCGACGGGGCGATCACCCGTGCAGGGTCGGGATGGCCGCGGCCTCTCCGCACCCGCCGAAGCCGCGCTGCCCGGGGCGGACGTTGCGCGGAGAGGCGGCGGCAGCCCCGTTCGGGAGGACGGCAGTGAGCAGAGTCCGCTCCGCGGGGACGGCGGGACTGCCGTCCGTCCCGGGACTGCCTGTGCCCGTCCGACTGCCAGAGGTAGCGGCAGACCCGGAGGGCACGGAGCAACCTCCCCTCCCCGCCGCCGCCGGGCTCGAACCCGGGGAAGGTGGCATAGCTCCCGGGGCGCCCCGTCCCCTCCTCGGACAAGCGTGAAGACCCGCCTCGGGTGGTCACTTACATCGCCAGGGGGGCAGAACTGGCTGCCGGAGGAGTCCGTGTGGGGACACGTCGCCACTGCCCGTTCCCGCCCCGAACCGCGGCGATTTTGTGAAACTGAACCTTGCGTATCGCGAGTAAAACAACAACCACACACACACACACACNCCCCAACAGCCATAAACGCGTTTTTATTTTCTTTTGTAGCCAATGACAGTGATTTGTTAATGGAAGAGGGAATGGCGTTCACAATAGGTTAGTAACTCTCTGTTGTGGTTTTATTTAAAAAAAAAAAAAAAAGGAGGGGGGAGGAAGTAAAAGGGGCCTTAGGAAATGGGCAATTAAAACAGACAGAGCCACTAATGAAAAAAAAAAAAAAGGACCAGGAGCAGAGGGGCTCGGTCTTGTCAGCTTTCCACAGTCATTAGCCGGTTGCTTCAAAGACCGTCGCTGCCCGACGGAGCCTCCACACAGGGCGGGCGCTGCCGGGGGTGCCTCGGCCCCGCCGCAGGCGGCGAGGGAAGACGGGTCGGCGCTAATAGTTCTAACATCAGCGCCGCGATTTGTTTTGAATGTTCACTTTTATTGGTGTTCTCCCTTTGCCAAAATGTGCTTGATTACATAAATGTGGTGCCGTGATAACTGCGCACCCTAGACAGCCTAGGTGTAACCGGGAAAGTTCAGCCCAGGCCAGATCAAATCCCAGGCTGTTTAATGCTGGAAGGCTGCATGTTGCTATTAGTGTTAAATATATGGCTAATTATGCGTATGAAAATTAAACATCAGTGTTATGCTAATGGGGCCGCCTTCAGCTGTGGATCAGAGCACTTGAGACTAGCATTTAATCAAATGAATCAGTAACTAATACATCTGCACGTGTGAACTTTCACAAGATCATTTTCCTGTTACAGTCACACCGCCGAATTATGAAAGAAATAATTATCAACACTTTCTAATTATCTAACAAAGTAATTTGGGATTCATCGTGGGCTTTCTGGGGAGGATCTCCCAAGTCCCACCTCATTTACCGCTCACGCACGCGGAAGTTTTCATTTTAAGCTCAAATGCGCCAGTTGGTCTGTTCAGGGCGATTTTTGTTTCGTTGGATTTTTTTTTTCCTTTGTAAGAACAATAACGGCAATAACCGGGATGCATGTTCCGGAGGCGCGGGCGGCGCTGGGACCTGAGGGCCGGCGCAGAGACCCCCTGCGCCCCCGCGGAGTGTGCGCGGCCGGGCAGGCCGGGGCCGCCCACTTTATCCGCGGGTCCCGCCACGGTCTGCCAGAATGGGGCGGGGAGCGAGGCCTGTCTGGCGGGCCAGCACCCCCGTAGCCCACCGGGGCCGGCGGAGCCCGACTGCCGTCCCCTCCGCTCCGCCGAGAGAAGAGGGGCGGAGGGCGGTGCGCTTTCTCTTGCCGAGCTCCGTCTCGGTGCCGTCCGTCGCCGGCGGCGCGAGTCCCAGGCGGCTCCTGGCCCGGGGCCGGCCGGAGAGCGATGCCGGGCAGCCGGCGGAGCGGGGTGGAGGCCGCCGAGCAGTGCCGCCGGTGCCGTCGGGGCGTGCGGCCGGCACTCGGGGACGCGCGGCTCAGCCAGTCCGGCTCTCCGCGCTCACCGGGGTCCGGGCGAGCCCCGAGCGCCTCGGACCAATCCAAAGCGATTATGCAAGACGACGGACCAATCAGCTCCGCCAGCTCATGAATATTCATAGACTTGGCTGAGTCAAAGCTTTTAGGCGAGTTTGTGTAGATCTACAGCATCATGCTTAGACTTTTCAAAGAGACAAACTCCATTTTCTTATGAATGGAAAGTGAAAAACCCTGTTCCGCTTAAATTGGGTTCTTTCCTGTCCTGAGAAACACAACAGACCCCAAAAAGGCAAGCTGAAGAGAGAACACACACACAGACCAAGCGACAAGAAATGACCATGACTACCATGCCAGAGAGTCTAAATAGCCCCGTCTCAGGGAAGGCTGTCTTTATGGAGTTTGGGCCGCCCAGCCAGCAAATGTCTCCTTCTCCCATGTCCCACGGACACTATTCCATGCACTGTTTACACTCCGCGGGCCACTCTCAGCCTGACAGCTCGTACAGCACAGCTTCGTCCTTCTCCCGACCGCTGGGCTACCCCTATGTGAACTCGGTCAGCAGCCACTCGACCAACCCCTACATCAGTTCAGNAGAAATTAAATTAAATTACAAAATATTAGTCAGGAGAGGCTGAGGATCACAGGGGAGCAGTACACAGAGCACACAATGCCCGGCTGGAAAAGAAATCAACCCAGATGTGCACGTATTAGTCTTCGTAATTATTTATTGCGTAGCGCTATAAACAATGTATGCAATTAAGGGTAATTAAACCTAAACTGCAGCCTGTAAAAATAGCAAACTTTCTCTGGGAAGAAGCCTGGGCTGCCATAATCGCCCGGAGCCTTTGTTAGCGTTACTCGAGCTTCACTTTTTCTTCCTCCTCATTACTGTTATTGTTGATGTTGCTGCTGTTATTGTTACTATTGCTGCTGCTATTGCTGTTGCTGCTATTATTACTATTGCTGCTGTTATTATTATTTATTCTGCATCATTTGTGGTTTGTAGGGGCCGAATCGGAGAAAAGCACTGTGGTAGAAGGAGGGGAAGTTCGCTTTAATGGGAAAGGGAAAAAAATCCGCAAACCCAGGACTATTTATTCCAGTTTGCAGCTGCAGGCTTTGAACAGGAGGTTCCAGCAAACCCAGTACCTGGCTCTCCCCGAAAGAGCCGAGCTCGCAGCGTCTTTGGGACTCACCCAGACCCAGGTACAGCTCCGAATGAGCCGGCCCCTCTCCCGTGTCCTCTCCCTGTTTCCACCGCCGGCGTGGGAGACCCCACGAGTGATGCAGAAGGGTCACAACGGTGGGCAACGGGGCCCGCCGCGCCTCCCCGACAGGGCGGGCGGTGGGGGGGTCTTACCGGGTGTTTTGGCATCACAAAATGGCAATGGGCACAGCAGCCACGGGGGAGATCAGGGGAAGAAGTTCGGGATCCGTCGGACCCCGGAGGGAGCGGGAAGGGGGGATGCTGGACTGTACGGAGGGATGCTGAGCCCTGCCCCGTTCCCGTTTGCAGGTGAAGATTTGGTTTCAGAACAAACGCTCCAAATTCAAGAAGCTGATGAAACAAGGAGGGGCCGCCCTGGAGAGCAGCGCCTTGACCAACGGCAGGGCTCTCTCGGGTAGCTCGCCACCGGTGCCACCGGTGTGGAATACCACCTCCGCCTCCGGTAAGGCCTCGTCGGGAACCCCGGGCACCTACATCCCCAGCTACACGTCGTGGTATCCTTCGGCCCACCAAGAAGCTATGCAGCAGCCGCAGCTGATGTGATTATTAACCCGTTTTTCCCTACCGCAAGCACTATCCGTCCCGAAAAGAATTAAAATTATTACGAAAAAAAAAAAAAAAA